>OMNW01000675.1:57169-71328 GCA_900303245.1 Selene dorsalis | reverse complement strand
TCAACCAATCATGTGCGTGCACATCATGTGACTTTGTCATGTGGCTCTTGCATGGTGCTGATGATGTCGTCTTCGCTGGCCAACAGAAGGTAATTTTTTTTTTTTTTAGTTTGAGATCATAACATCAGCAGTGATCATTCAGGAAACATCTGTAGATATAATTATTTTATTTTTTTGGGCCATTTTTCATCCATCTTGAGGCTGTTCTACATCTAAGTAGTGAAGATTTAGTAAACCTGCATTATTCCACTCAGCAGTTTCTCATCTCCTCCATTCATCTCAAGACTTTCTCTTCATTTTAGAAACTATGATTTTTTATTGTGGTTAACTCAGCTAGTTTAATGTGTTTCTTAACTCTTTGACCCCACATGTCCTGCTCACAATTTACTCCTACATTAGTGTGACATGTTATTACCAGGTAAAAATGGGGTCTGACTTCAGAGCTACCTAAGATGTATCTGAAGCTTTTAGTCGCTGCATTTCCTTCAGTTCAAATTTGCCAAAGTGCGGGGCCTATTCAGAGCTAACCACATCATGAACGAGACTTTTTAGCGTTTTCCATCTGTGAACTCATATTCACATATGGTCACTCCTTTGCAAAGAGGCACTAACAAAATCGCCATTTAAATTGGACAGATTGCTGAAGTTATTTCACAGAAAAGGAAATGTGCACTATAAAGTGCATGGAAATCCAATTATTAACATTTAGTTGGACTCACACATTTCATTCCATCTGTCTTTGAAGTCTTACTTTATATTTTTTCAGTCTCTTTGGTTCATTGAAAAGTTGCCATTATTAAGGTTTGACATGCCTCCATCAGCCATAGTGTCGTACCAGAGGATGATATGAGGTCTCGTTTAAATGCTTCACTCTTTCTTCGTTTATCTATGAATCTAAATTAATGGAGAAAAGCAAGATTTCAGATAAATTAGTGAAATATCTGGAGAGAATCAACCAGACAGTTTAGCTTCACATTAGCCTGGATTAGTTGACAAACAAAGAATCTGCCTCAACAGGAGTAGTAGCTCCATTTTAATCCACAAACACTCCATGTCTTTTTATGTTTGGTTCCCTGGTGTGCCATTTCTTGTCACTCTTGGTGATATAAAACCCTGATTAGAAGTTACATTTTTAGGCAAGGCAAGTTTATTTATAAAGCATCAGTCAGGCACAAGGCAATTCAAAGAGCTTTCTAGAGCCATGGAAATAGATTAAAGATAAAACATCTAGATGACAGTAAAACAATAAAAACTAATTTGAATAAATGAGAAACATTTGAATAAGACATAATAAGAGAGCATAAAAACAAGATGGTAATAGTACATATTTGTTAGTTTTGTCAGCCCTGTTTCTTTTTGTTTTTATTGCTTTACATTCTCCTCCAGTTATCATCAAAATGTCATTAAAAAAAATCACAAAACCAGCAAATCTGTTACTCCACACACAGTTTTTAGTTTTTTACCGTTGTGTTATGAATCACATTGACACATCATAAGATCAGCCTCACAAAGTGCCACTGACTGCAGTCTGCATTGCACGCACTGGTTAAGTAGCCCTCGCGTTTTACTGATCAGAATCACAGCACTGCATTGGTGCAGCATGCAAGCTTATTTCCTCTTTTCTTGTTGCATCCTTCTTGTTCAGCTGTCGGTCCTGTCTGCATGTGTCTCTGTCTTTAGTGTTATGTCTACTCGGTTCTTCAGGTCACACGCATCTATAAACAAGTGAATGCTACCTATGCCACTAGCTTCCAATCACCTAAATGCAACAGCACATATTAATATAAATTACTTAAAAAGTATGGGAGAAGATTGGACCATGTGAAAAAAATATAATTGACTTCTGGTTTTATCACAAATCTGGGAAAATGGCCTCATCTATGAGTTACGTCTGTTTGTTTCTGTCTTTCTTAAAATGAATAAATGTAAATAACTTTTGAATACAAGCTTTATGTTTAGGTTTTTTCACGTTGCTCTAATCGTCTCCTATACAAACATCATGTTTCTAAATTCTATACCACTGATGTATCTTATCTCTCAGTGAATGCTGGAAGCTGAGGGAGAACACTGTGTTACTTCAGGCCACATGTGGAATCACACCTCTTACACGTGTGTCAGAGCAAGGTCGCAGGCAACGCTCCACATGTTGTCCCCTCCTCATATGTAGCAGCACCCAAAATCTTTCCAGCCTGCATGGTGGAGCTTCTCATTCTAACCACTCCTTTCTCTGTTTTAGCCTCAGAAAAATTTCACCTAACCCAGAATGATGCTTGTGGATAACCCTGCTGAATGTCCCACTGCTGCTGTAACTAACTGTTTTATTCACTTCCAGCACCTGCCATGTTCACCCCAGTCTTAAGTGGAATGCAGTTTTCAGGCAGTGCACTCAGACGATCATGTATGAAGAAGATGAAGTGCCTTCATGGATATTCACTTAATTAATTACTACAAACACTAACACAGCTGAAAATGTATTTATCTGCACTAAAAATGTATGCCACACTGAATGGATTTCCTGGAATGGCATACATTTAAATGTACAATCCACTATATTCTCCATTATATAATATTAATATAAGCTTTTTTTCTTGTACGTGATTGGGGCTGTTATTATCAGATTGTTAGCACAGGGCCAAGGTGTTGACATCATGAGGTAGTCAATTTAATAACATAATAACAAGGCTAAGTACGTGTAACCAATATGTACAGTACATAATTGACTCTGGGCTGCTAGTCTCCTCCCTTGCAGCCCTTACAGTAGCCTAAGAGTAAAAGCCAACATCGCTTCACGCACAACACACCTTGACCTTCCTTCCCACAAGACTATGTAAATGTTATTAAAAGTAATGGAGTAACATGTCCAATCAAGGCCTACAGGCTCATTATCCAGCGACCCAGCAGTCATTACTCAGGAGGACAGTGGAGATAATGAGGAGCCTCAAGGAGAACAACACCTCAGCCGCCATGCTGCTCACTATTCCTTCAAGCTGCCCTTAAAGGAACATTCCACCCACTATCTGTCTTTGATGATTATATACTCTCTCACTGTTTGGCTTGAAAATTGAGTTTAGTTCAAGCTCAAAAACTTCACTGAAGACTGTGGCCATGGCAGAGATCTAACACTCACCGTTGGCAGGAAACAGGAAATAAGCACCAGTCTCCTCTGTCGAAGGCAGACACAGTGTGACCCGCTCATCAATCACAACCTTCTCTTTTTTTTAAAGCTGCCTCAACAATATCACACTATTACCACGTTTGTTCTTTACAGGCAAGAGCCATAAGTCGCACAATCACTAACGGTCCTCAAATATAGAACATATTTCGTCAAAAATCGTGACATGTACCCTGTCAGTATCTATACATGTAGTTAGATACACAACTTGTGTCTCAGTCCTTCAAATTATACATTTTTCACAGGCACTGCTCAACACTGCAGGTGGTGAGAGCTTGAGGATCAAAAGACAGATGTGGATGGAGCATCACTGGAAAAGCAGCACACAGACACTGCTGTGTTATTGTATCATAATGCAGCCTGCTCTCACTCAACATGTTTGAATGCAGAGCACTTGAGCCAATCATCAGCAGGGATTTGATTTTAAGACACTTTGTGTTCTTATCCTTTAACAGCTTAGTAGAGCAGCATGACGGCACTAAAACTCCCCGTGTTAAATTAAGCCAACAAAGGGCAGCCTAAATCGCACTGTGATTATCACTACCCCCACGCTACTTTTCTCCCACATCTGAGGAAAAAGAGTCTTAAAACAGTGTAGACTGAAGTGGTAATCAATCCCAACAGTCCAACCCGCAATCAATTGATGTCGCAGCTCAGGTCACTCTCAAGACACAAGTGCAGTTGATCAAAGTAGGAAGGTTAGAAAGACAATAGCTGAGGAGCAAAACACATGTTGATGCAACAACCATGTTTTTCTACTAACAGTGAATTCTTGGTTTGTCCTGTGTAGGGGAACCCAGTGCTCCCAAACCAGAGGTCAAGGTCCAAAGCACGGGCAATTCTTTTAAGGTCAACTGGATCAAGCAGGACGACGGCGGTTCTCCCATTAAACATTACCTGATCAGATACAAGGCTGTGAGTATACTGGGCAAGGAGGTAACATGGTGCCACTTTGCTGCTCTGCATTTATTTATGTTTTTTAACAGTTCTTCCTGTGGTTTCATAAAAACAGTAAAATCTGAACAGAGCTTGTAAATATTCACCGAACCAGCCAGAAGCTTGAATTAACTTTAAGCCACTGACAAATGAAAAAAATACACCTGCCAACAAGTCTGAAGCGCATTAAGGTACCTTTCATGCGTGTCACTTTTTGTACCCCTAAAATTTCCACCTTCATTATGTTTTCCACCTGACCAGGTTTATACTTTGAACAGCAGTGTAAGCAGTGACAGTCTTGTTTTCTTTTTTTTCCTTCGACGGAGAGGAGGGAAAATCAGATAATAAGTGACTCTCATTGGGGAGGTGGTCAACAGAGCTGATGAGTGTTGAGTGAGTTGAGTGAGAACTACCAGTAAGCCATGATTCCTCTCTGGATTTACACCAGTAAATACTGACTAGTGTGTTTGATTAAACACCAAGCCACAAGGACCACTGCCAGACACTGAGCCTACTTTTAGAGGGTGAAATCTTTTTCCCGTGTGACACTTAGCCTCAGTTACTGTGCTACTTTAACTGACTTTGGTGGTGGCACCTTTAGTTCTGACTAAATTTAATTAGTATATGAAATAATTATTATATCTCAGCTTTTAAACATGTTCCTACTTGTGCTTTGTAGAATTAAGCTTACTACTCAGCACAATGTTTCAGATTTTGTTGCTATGATAATGTGGAAGTCATGTGGATAAAGGCTCTGGAGACTTTTGGAGGACGCTCTTTGTGCTGAGAAACCTTAGTAACGTTGGTATAGATAGAAAACCTATTGTCCAACTATTAATACGTACTATGCAGATGTACTAAAAATGTGAAAGCATTCCTTTAATGCCTAAGAAAGGTACTGCATAGTTGAGTAGTTGAGCCATATCTAAACTGGCTGATGACTCAGATTATTGCACAGACACCATTCACATTCACTCATTGCAGCTATCTGCATATGATAAATGCCGAGTTCTCTATACATCAGATTTTTTCTGTTTTACAAGCTTTTGTTCTTGTGCTGCAATGATGCTACACAATACTTTGGGCCAAGATAATCTCTGGTGATACAAGTGAAATTGAAAAATGAACTGCAAGCCCCTTGCCTTGCAACTGACCTTTTTCTCTGGTGTGTAGAATGACTACAATCTCACTTGATTACCTAGTTTTAAGTTATCCTTCCCCCTCCTTCCCTACATTCCTTCCTCAGAAGCATGTGTCTGACTGGAAACCAGAGATCCGCGTCCCCCAGGGCAGTGAGTATGTGGTGCTGAGCGGCCTGGACTGGAATACAGACTATGAGGTTCACGTGGTGGCAGAAAATCAGCAGGGCAAGTCCAAGCCTGGCATCCGCTACTTCAGAACATCGACAGAGCCCACCACCATCCCAGGTATTACTCTCATTATCCCACCTTGAGCATCTGCACACATCAGCCTCAGTGTATAAAGGCTTCCACCGTGACCACAAAGGCTCTATTAATGCAATCCATGATTCTTACTCTGCGCTTTTTCAAAGCTTGGAGGCTTTAGGGTCTGACATGAATCATCTGTCTCTGTCTCTGGTGTGGGAGGGGAGCATTGTTTCTGCTGCGCTTATTAGTGCATTTGGAAAGAAAGTGCAAATACATGGTGCACTGAAGTTTAAAAGAAGTGTACCATGGCCTGTGCAATGGGTTAGAAAAGATGAGAAACGGCACGGTCTTGTAATGTGTAAATAATGTGAAATGAGCACAAACTCTGAAATGCACATGATGTGTTGCAGACATGAAAGGATTGTGTTACAGCAGCACCAGCTGGATATATTATACACACATTCATAACACATAGGGGGGTATCTAACGGTTAGATGTAGTCAATAAAACCCTCACTGAACTGTTTTTACATGTACAGTAATGATAATAGGTTAGGACAGGAATAGGAATATGTCCAATGAGCAGAGTGGAGCAGAGTTTCAGTTTAATATTTATCATAAGAGTTGTTGCTTTTAGGAATGTAGGGTTGTTTTTCTTGTTTCCATGTATGGAGCAGAGAGAAATTTGACATTCCTCCGCAGTAGGGATGTTCAGCAGACTGAACATTAAAATCAGAAACAGAATCAACTTTAAAGGCCGAGTGAATTTAAGCATGCAAAACATCTGAGTCCAGTTCTCCGAGGCGCTGAACACGTTTTAAGAGCAAATGTAGATTACCTTTTTTTTCTTACTTATGTAAATATTTTAATCAGTTTCATTGTCTCATTGAGAATAAAATCTCAAATCTCTCTCCCAGTAGAGGAAGAATCACAAAAACACAATCAACAAGACAAAGGCAGTACAATCAAAATAAGAAACAAGGAATTAAGTGAACCTCAGATAAAAATAAACCTTAAAGAGGAATTGTAAAACTCTAGTGTGTGGTTTATTCTGTTTGAGTTGTGCATTGTACCCAAAACCAGGCACTTTTCACATAGTTGTGTTGCTTATCTAAGACAACAAAGCTATCAGCTCATGTGTTGTCATCATGCAGCTACAGTGCCATGTGTTCCTCAGAAGTTGGTGAAAAGTAGAAATGCACACGTGGCTTGAAGCTGGGTCATCTGAAGTTTATTTAGATTCCACCCCTGGCCTCTTTTCTCTTTCTTTCTACAGTAAATGCCAAACGCCTGCTTGTTTCCAGTTATGTCTCCTGCAGCTAATCCTTTCCTCTTGGAGAAATACATTTCTTCTTATTTGCATTTCAAAACATTGTGCTCACTTCACTAAATTTGAGATACCAGGCTGCACAAGGTCAACAATAGCTACAACATCCATATGAAGAGCAGAGGCACCCTCCCTGTATTTTCTTCTCCTTCTTGATGCTCTGCTGCTGCAGATAAAACTCAGCATCCTAGTATTCAGCCATGCCGGTCTCCAGTATCTCCTATATGGCTGCTGCTGTTTCCGCTCGAGTTCAGTGGCCAGTGAAGCCGGAGCAGATATCAGTCAGACCCAGAGCGTTTGTCCAGTAATACCAATAAGTAATACAAGTTGTCAATCCAGGCGGTCACGGCCTGCCTTTGCTCTGTTGCTGTGTTGTGTGTAAGGTGCACATTTTAACTTGGGCTGCCTCCCCATCATAGTAAAGACCTGAGCTGGTATGTAGTAAGGTAAATTTCTTCCTTCTACAAGTACTTCTTTATCTTCTATTAAACAATAACATCAGGTTTTCTCTATCTATATATCATCCTGTCTTTCTTCCATTCTCATCTTATGTTTGTCATTATTTCACTCTTGTGACATGAACATCAAGGAATCAAATATAGTGATGCAAATATTTCAAACTAGTTGGTAATCAATCATAAAAAGTAAAGAAAACTTCTTCATTATTAATCAGAATTGTTGACATTACTTCATGCCTGCAAAGCCCAGAAATAGCCCATAATATTCTACAGAAACTTAAAGAGCCCAATGGGACTGAGTTGTATATGTTGGAGAAAACACACACTACATGTCTGCGAGTGGTGGATGCAAGTTTTTGAATTAAACACGTTAGAATGGCTCATTTGTTAAGTAAACCCGTACGTTTCCAGCACATGGAGCCGCTGAGGAGAACAAGAATAAACTACGATTAGAATTACCGAGAAAAGACAGAAAATAAATGAACCTGGTAAAAATTTACAATACTGTAATTATACTCCTAAATCCCCAAACTAATCTGCAGCTGAAAATAATCCACAACAAATGCCTCCTTTACTGCAGTTTGAATAATGTATGCGTAAAAACTACAGCAGCCAGCTGTTTTTGGAGATTATTTGGTCTCTTTTTAAAGTAAAACTATATACATGTGACCTGCTGCTAAAGGTTTACGAGCATCTTCAGAAGGAACAGATGGGTTTGGGGCTGGAGGCCACAGACAGGAGGAGAGTCAGAAAGTAATGAGACAAACTAACACAATTGTTTGGTGTATTATTTTTTTTCCATGGGATTTGTTGACAATAATAAAGATGTAGAATAACATCCTCTCTGACCTTAAAACAGTGGTGTAGGGGCAGAGCAGCTCCCACAGGGTCTCAGCACAGGAGGACAGGAGCCCTCACTGGCTTCATCCTGTTCCTCCTAGAAATTTCCTCCATGTGAGGTTTTAAACAGCACAGATGACAAATGAGTTTCAGAACACAAAAAGAGAATTTCATCCAATACATTATCATAAAAAGCTTAAATACATTTGTAGCTGGGCCTCTTGTGGCTCTGGGCGTCTGCAGCTGCATTAACTCTTTGTTTATCCCTCAGGCCAAATGTCCACCGCTGTTAAGCGTATCGAGAAAAAGGAAGTGTAATGTTTCATACATGGAGATCAGCCTATATCAATTTATTCAAATGAAACCATTTCAGCTTTTCAAACACAATGAAAACAGAAACCCAAGCAAAGAGACAGTTTTAGATTTATCAAGCAGAGTCTGATCTAGTTAAGTTTTATAATTTTATATTTTACTCTCCTGTTCATGTTTTACTTATCATTCTTTTAATCCGTGTTACATTCACTAAATCTTTATCCATATTTCAGTCATCTAAGTCCCTCAGTGACTCATTCATCGTTTTCTCTCTGCACTGTCTGTTACTTTTACTCTCTCCTCCACTCTTCCATAGGTTTAGTGGGTATCACAGAGGGTCTGTGACTGTCCAGAATATACAGTGTGTGGCTTAGTTAGGTGGGGAAGCAGCCTTTCCTGTCTTTGCATGGTGCCACTTCCAACTTGATTAATTTCGTCTGTTCTTTGCTGAAGACCATAAAAAGCGACGGCTGCCAGTGCATGGCACATAAACAAAGCAGTTATTTTCTTTTTTATGTGCTTGCTGGGCAACAGCCATATAGCAGTGGGAGGTTTGGATCACTTATAATACAACCAGATCACAAGTTTACATGGGCTTCATCCAAGTTGGTCCCCCTTTAATTCCCGTAATTACTTTCATTTAATGTTTTGTTTTGTTTTTGTGTCGGGATATTTTTTAGTATTTCTTCCAAGTTGTTGTTGTTTTTTTCTTCACTTCAAGACACATGGGAAATCTCTGTGGTTTATTTTTAGCTACAACATCAGAATTTAATTTCAGAAGCTTGGACAGCTGTTTTTGGTCATGTCGGCCTAAAGCAGCTGCTCCTCTGTAAATTTGTACTGGCTCTATCTGCTAAATTGGCGCTGTGAAATTGTGAAAGCAACGAGTTTATACAAGACTCACTTTCTACCTGTTTGAATTACATTTTTCTTTTTCTTTGTTTAAATACTCGCTCATACAGAAGTCACACACGAAAATATATCACAAAAACATATTGATCCAAGTGATTTGAATGCATTTTTAGAGTTGAGATTCAGTGTTAAGTTACCTAATTTTTGGGAAATGATCTGTTGCTGTGTCAAAAACGTTTATTTCATTCGGCTTGTGTGAGTTCTGCTCTCTGCAGGTTACAGCTTGGCAGCATTTTCATGCCTCCGAGTCGACGCACAAGGCAAAATGCTGCCCAGCTGTGACGAGATAAAACATCATCATAATTCTCATGCCAAAAGTGTTGTTCAAAATAAACACAGGTTGTGTAAATTTGCTCATATGGACCAAAAAGTGGCAGGTGTTGACGAATGATCCATCCAAATCTCCCCAGCTAAGGTTGACATTGGAGTAAAACTACAAACAACAGCTCTTAACCTTTGCAGTCTTTATAACATGAGATCACTCTGTCATCCATGTCATAGACTTGACCTTCATAACCAGCTTCTGTTTTGGATGTGTGGTTTTGCATGGGCTATTCTCCCAGCCATGACCAGTGGTGTAATGGTAGCTGAAGAGTTTTCTCTACTGTGAACATCACCTCACCTACTTTCTGCACCAAACTAATTAACCACACGCTGCTGAAAAAAAAACTGCTGATTTTGTTGAACAAAACTTTTTTTTTTTTTTTTAACTTGTTGATCTCTGCTCTTTTGTGAAATTCACATGTTTGTCTTTTAGCTGGTAGCCTGTTTGTACAACCTTGTCTCCCCAGAAGCGTCATTTATATTCCAGTGATTTGCAACAACAAATGCTTCGAAAAAACCATCCTGCTGCCCAGATTACTGTTTGATAAGCATAATTAGGGAAAGTTTTAATGAATGTCTCTGCAAAGTTGCAAAAAGTAAATCATACCATGAAATCCACCTAATTTATTCACAGTGCTGCTCTTTTGGCAGTAATGTTTGAGGATGCGCAAAGTTACAATTTTACAAAACTGTTAATTCATCTGAATAAATAGATTTCTTTGTGATCCCACTGCTTTTGCACAGCAAGTCAGTCGCTGATGCTGCAGCAGCAAACCAATCCAGCATCATTACTCTACAGGCTTAGGAGGGAGCTGCTGATTGGAAATTGGAGTAATCGTTATTTTATTTTATTTATTTTTTTCTTTGTTAGTCAATATGCCAGCTTTTAGCTCCAGCTTTGAGACGCACAATACAAAACCTAAAGGCCCTGCTGTGTCTGTAATGTTTCTGTTAATGATCTAATGGATGAATTAACACACCAGGGACACGTAAGAATATACTTGAATTTACACCACTGGCCATTTTGAATGAGAGACAATAGCCTGACCCATGTGGATGTGTTGTGGCATCCAGGTCGTCATCTATCTTACCCAGACCTCTGCCACTGATCTGCACCACAGCTGATTAAAACCTCCTCTTGTTTATATGAAATGTTAGAAGTGAGAGGCCGAACTGCAGCGTGTTTGAAATGTCTTCCCTCCTCCTGTCATTCCCCATTACCTTCATTTCTTTGACCTTCCACCCATGCCTGCCACGAACCATGTGTCATTTGCCGTGCTACTAACATGCTATGACTTCTTTTTACTTTGATCCTCTAACGTAGACTTCCTTTTTTATTCCTCGGTTCAGTCTCTAATAACCTTTCAGGCTTGTATTTCTGTATTTCTGACCTATTTTTCTATCTCTCTCCCTCTTTTCCCTCTTTCTCTCCTGCTTCCCCCTTTTTCTCCGTGTCTTCTTCCTGTCTTCATATGTGATCTTCTCGGGCACCTATGGACCATGACATTGCCATACACACAAATTCTTTCTCTGTTTGTGCCTTTTATTGTGTTTTTTTTCTTGTCACATCTTATTGCTATGGTTATCACTCAAACAAAACTCTGTATGGATATTGATGTATGTATATTGTTGGTCAATAACCTCAGCTACCCTCGGTTGCCGATGTGTGACGTACAGTCTGGCAGCTCTTCTGCTGTCCGCGCTGACTGTGCACTGGCTCTCATAAACTGATTTTGTTCAAGGAGAAAGAGGATAGTCTGAGCCTTTGAAGTCTTTGGGCACAGACCCCTATGCTTTCTATGCCTTTTGACCCTTGTGCAGCCACACACAAGTTAAAAAAAAAAAAAGATGAAGAGTCAAGACATTGGTTTCATGACGTTATTACAGGGTGCTCAGTACTTGCATCATTCTCAAATTTGGGGGGTTTAGATTCTGTTGTTTTGTTTTTTTCCATCTTATTTTTTCATGTTGTAAATGAATAGATTGAGAAAGGGATGTTACAAGTTGGACATGGGTGCTCTACTGAGACACAATGTAAACAAAGCGTCGCCGCCTTGTTTTAGATACAGTTAGTAACACATTCATAATGCCTTAATGTGATCTAAAGAGGGGTGAGAAATAGAGTAATTACCTTACACTGTTTTAATTATGTGTCTACAATGTTCTAACCAGAAATGGCAATTGTAAAGAGACTTTTATTTTGGAATTTATTGCCTATTAAAACAGACACGCCATTCCACTGTTTATGTCACAAATGACATAAAAGCATGAAAACTGCATGAAAGCTGACACGAGGCATGATCCAGTATTCATGAATGTGCTATGCAGCTGCTTCAAAGCTCCCCAGTCAAGCATTATGAATGTGTTAATCAGGTGATGAGTGCAAATGCTGTGCCTAATTTCAGTTTTTTTCTTTTTATTTTCTTTTGTTTTATTTTTTCTGGGTTTTTTTAGGTGATACAGCTTGAAAGGTCCTGCTGTACAAAGTGAGAGAAAGATAACATTTGCAGAGTATCAATTTTGCAGGACACTTTATTACTTGTCATCTCCACATTATTCTCACATTCAGAAACATTGTTATGTAACCGCCTCGTTGGGAGAGGGCAGAAGGTTGTGCAGAAAAACTAATCATGTTTTGTGACAAGTGTATGTTATCTTTTCAAACTGATCTTAAAGAAATACAAGAAATCAGCTGTTATTTTAAAAGTTCATGTTCTCTTTTTACCTGAAAGCAGAGAAATGTCTAAAAACACCTAAATGCAACAGCTGTTAAACACTAAAAATGTCATTTTGAATAATGTGAAATTATTTTATTCTCTGAGACATTTTTGTAAGTACGTATCAGTGTATTTCCATGTAACCATTGTAGGGTTGAAATAAATTTTGTTTCTTTTTCTTTCATGAAAGTAATGGCTCTCTGAAGCTTTAGATATTCTACATACTAAGATGTGACACAGTGCTGACTTGTACTGACTGTTCATAACCCGGATTGTGAAGCTGATTTTTTTTTTCCCTCTGGAGCTTTAACAAAATGTCTGTATTCTGCATTCAGTGTTGCATTAGACCACACACCACACACGACTGTTAGACCCAGATGTTAACAGATTACAAGCCTGGCTATAGCTTAACTCAACAAGAGTTTCAACAGGTTGCATTTTGAAGAAAAAGGAACAAATGGTTAACAGTGCATATTGTATAAAGGCTTTGCAACTGTATGTGAAACTAAAACCTTCATTTTCTATAGTATCTGAGCTTGAAAGCTTAAATTTGACTTTTTAACTCAAAGGTCTTCAGTTAGTATGAACTGTTGCCTACTACAATGTAGAAAAACATATGACAACAAATTTTGAGACTTCACAGAAGCAGCACTTTTTCCAACCTTGGTCAGAATAACATTTTAATATCCAAATATTTGAGCTTTTGAAGAATTCAGATGTACACCTGTGAAATGACATGGCTAGTGAACAAGCTAACATGATATGAGCATGAAATCTGTCTTTTTAGTGTTCAATATGAAATAACACAACATTTTGAAATTAAAATTGAATTTTGTTTGTCAGAAGCTTTGGAAACAAGCCACATTAGTTTCCTGATCCTGCATCACTGCTGGCAGCAAGATGGCATAGTTTAAAAAAAATGAAAACAGAAAACTTCACTATTGTTAAAGAACCTCAATTATGTAGTTGAATTTTTTTTGTGCTGTTTATGTAAGTCTCAGTGAAAACCACATTAGATCCAGCCTGTTTGTTCTCTCAGCAGTTTTGTGGCACACAGGTTCCAGGTGTGTTCCTCAGAGAGGAGTCATAACACACATGCTGCTGGAGATTTTTGACTGGTCAGCAAACATAGAGCAGGCGTTCGATCAAACGACTGATTCTGTTGTCTTCGAACAATATCTAAAGGACATTCGCAAAGCTCCTATTTCACACACTGGTAGCCGAGAGCTACGGATCTGCGAAACGCTGATCAGCGAATAGGTTACTGTCAAAGCCCTCTATACAGTTTCCATTGGTGCAAACATTTGTTCCACACTCTGCTCTGTGAAGCATTAAAGAGCTGCAGTATCAAGACAGGTGAGGGAATGCAATGCATAAATGAAGAGGCTCGCATCACCTACAGCCATGATCTTACAACAGTTCAATGTGAGAGAATTAATAAAGTATTGATACATTTTCAGTAATCAGACAGATGTGAATGGTGATTGTTTTCTCTGTGTTGGTGATAAAACATTGAACAGGCTGTGTTATGGCTAAAAGTGATGAAAAAAAAATACTGAGGTTTTTCTTCAAAGGCCAAGGAGCAATCTTGAGATGTGTTTAAAAGTTCCTCATCTTTAATTCATCTCAGCTCAAAATGTTTCCCAAAATTGTAAGGCACAATGATATGGTGCAGATGGGTTGATGTTTACTGTGTTCATGAGAAGTCGTATATGGGAAAACACACCCTTGTAGCATTCATGCCTTTTTTTTTTTTTTTTTTTTTTTTTGAAAT
>OMNW01000675.1:26599-47832 GCA_900303245.1 Selene dorsalis | reverse complement strand
CTTGCTCCCCTCCACTGCCACTAACTCAGTTACTGAGAGCTTTAGCACGGCGCACAGCAGTCCTGCTAGCGAGACCACCACCCTTACCACCAGTGCCTCCAGCCCCACCAAAGCAGCCCCTGCCAAGTCCTCCCCCCAAAACAGCCCCGTTGCCCAGTCCAGTTCGCTTAAAGCTAACACCCAGCCTGATGTCGGACCCCTGGTCGACCTGAGCGACACACCTAAAGTCCCCCCCTCGTCCAACCCTGTACCCCCTCTGTCAGAGCCAGTCAGCCTGCCCTCTGCTAATGCTGATGGGCCACAGAGCCAGTGTGACCCAGTCAAAGCCCCTGACAGCACCCAGAGTCAGGACTTACAAGTAGACGGCCCAGCCAAGGAGGCCCCCAATGCCCTGTGTGCAGACTCGACCGCACCAGCTCAAAATGAGTATGAACACTTCCATTTCCACATTCCTCAACCTGTCACCTCTCTTCTATAAACATCCCCATAACCCATGAGTCTGCCATGTGAGAAGGAAAAATTCACCCTAAAACGCAAATGCAGTGGTTTTGATGTTAGACACACACATGCACAGCTTTTCACCAGATGACTGACTGCTCCCACCACCAAGTGTTTCGATTAGTTACCACAGTCTCGGAGGCTTAGATGAACACTATAATTATCTGACAATTTACTCATTTTTGCGGTTTCTTCAGAAGCTACAAATCTACTGACATATAATGTAATATATTTATTTAAGTTGAAATGCTAAAGGATAAAATGAAAAGGCTGAATTTACTGGCCTTGCATTCACCTCACAAAACAAATGAAAAGCTCACCTGTACACAAAACCGAGGGGCTGAAAGCCTCCAACAATCATGTGTCTGACATCAAAACGTTTTTATCTTCATTATGTTGTGAAAGAAAAGTGAAGCTGAAAATGTGTCAGGCCTTTAGGCTTTTATCGGGGCTTGTAAGCAGCGTTGCCTTTCAGGAGATTTTGACAATGTTGCCTGGTCATCCACTGAAAGTATGTTTTGCTGTGTGCTCGGCACCTCTGCAGTAATATTATAAGAACAGATTCAGGGGCTGAGATACCAGTGTATTTGCCAACAACCAGCCTCATTATACCTGAATGAATGCAGCCAGAAATCTAATTGCAGTTTTGGAGGGGAGCACAGCTGTGATTGTAGACATGCTCCACTTTTCAAAAGCTGGGTGGTCATCCACTGTCACTGTGTTGTTACACACACACCTTGTATTCAAGGTGGTAACATGGCATTCTGGAAAATAGATGAAAACTTTTCTGAATAAAAAAGAGGGCTGGTCAATATAAAGTGGGCAGACAGAGGACGGATCTCTGTGATGTTCACACATAATCTCATATACTTACCTTTTTAGGTTGAACGTCACTGTAGGAACGCTTAAGGGTGAAATTTTCCTGTAAGGGTTCCAGATGTTGACCGTGCAGGCACATGGCACAGAAAAGATCGGATGTCATTGGATGCCACCATTGCATGTCTGTCTTTATTCAACCTCCACTTCCACCCTCTGCTTGTTCGTGCGCTACCATGTAGCTTCTTCATATTTCACCCGAATTTCATCTCTGCAATAAACCAGTTCACTGCATCATCATCATCATCATCATCATCATGGGCGACACGTAGCTGAATGATGTAACAAACCTTATTCACATTTCAGGTCATCCAGCAATAGTTGCAGGGGTATTAGCAGTGCTTCCAGTTTTTATGATAGCACCAGTAGACATACAGGATAATTCCAGTTTATTGTTTTTATAGTTATGCCCATGATTCCTGCCAGTGAGATGCACACAAAGTTAAATTCTGAAATCAGCAGATGAAACAAAAACAGGACAATGGACTGAAGCAGTCAGTAATGTTATAAACATGCTGGCAGATGAGTGGAGGGATACTGTATCTCTGTTGAGCAGGGGTGAATGAACTTGTTTGAGTATATTAAATAGTTGTGACAAATTGACCTCTAGCAGCACTACGTTGTTGTTCTGTGTCCTCTTCAATTTGATAAAAGATAATAGATGTTGAAGGCACAAAAAAATGGAAATCTCCCAGAGACAACTGTGTATTCCATTTTAATTCCCGTCTTGCCTCTCTGGTACAGTAATGGGTTATCATCTGGAGGTTTTTCCCCTAAGAGTTCGCAGATGTTCCTGATTCCTGACAGCCTGGGAGGATAATGAGAGAGCTGTGGCAGAAGATGAATTACGGAGGCTTACTGACAATCACTCCTCACACTTTCTCCCCTTCATCTCATACTTTACTCACTTGGATGGCCAGAAGAAGATGTCAGTGATGGAGTGTGGGGAGTTGTGAGCTAGTTAGAAGCAGGGCTCTTGTCAGCTCAACATCACCTTGATATAACCAAACTTGTCATAGGAGGGATTTTTCTTCATGACTCTTTGACAGCATTGAGGCACATCTCTCCCACTGATCTATGTGGTGATCCTTCTTCAGTATCCCAACAGTGAGATGTCTTGTCATGCCTCTTGTGGATTTATAGGATTTCTAAATGGTGCTTTCCTTCTTAGGAGCCATTTTTTTCTGTTGAGTAGAAAAGTATCTTTACAGACAACTACCGTAGACCTCAACATATCACATACATAAAGGGATTTCTTGAATGCTGCTCGGTGCCATGTTTAAAACAAAGTTTTAAAAGTAGCTCTCTATTAGTCCAATTCAATTAGTGCAGCTCTGAACAGCTTTAAAAGGATTTCGAGAGAAAACTGGCCTGGATCACTGCATTAAAAGGTGCAAATTAAAGTATGCTGGTAATGAAAGTGATGTAGTGCTCTTTGAGTTGAGTTGCAGTTGTAGATAGTGCAGCATGAAAGAGTTTGACCATTAAAAGGTCAGACACTTGAGCATGTGTGTAGAGAGTAAAGTGTGAGCATGAATCCTCTCAGAATGTGATGTCAGTATGGACTGAACTACTCTGTTATATTGTTGTTGTCTTCATAAACCTCAGCTCATAGACACGGACTGGATTGAGAATGAAGGTAACATTTAGGAACTCTTTGTAGAATACTTTTAACCTTAACAAGGATAGAATCAAGCACAGAAGAGTTTGTATTCAGTGTAGTTATTGCAAAGACAAGTCAGCTGTTCATCTGTACTTAAGCGCTCTCAGACACAGTAGTTTTGCAGACAGCGGGCTGCAACATCTTCTAACAGCTGTTAACTTCTGGTCATGTGTAATAAATTACAGATATTTGGATTTTTCTTAGTTAATCACAGAATAAACAAAAAAGAAAAATCATAACCAATCCTATTTATTAAAGTTTTTGTTTGTTCATTAGGAATGACAGCAAGTGATTTGAATGTTGATGTAATAATATAATTATATTAGGAGCACATTTAGCACTAACTGCACATTTTTTTCAGTTTTTATATGAAAAGCATTACAGAAATCTGTTCGCCAACCAAACTTTCAAAGTATTCCTCACAATAATACATGAACTAAGTGAATATTGAAATATGCAACAAAATGTTTGGATTATACTGTAGATAAAGCTGCAGCAGTTTTTAAAAAAATATCACTATCTATCATCAGTGAGTCTGCACCACTGTCAGGTCAGATGATCCCCAACACATTACCACCCACCCTGATTCTAGTTTTAGGCCAAATTTCCACCTGCTCATATTCAAAATCTAAACAAGCAGAATGTCTATGTTTTCTGAGGGTGTTCATGTTCCCCAGAGGATAAACCATTTCTCTCTAGCACCACTATCAGGTACAAAAAAGTGTCATTTCTGTACCCAGGCTAATGTGACATGAACTTTGCTGACAACTATTGTGCTCCCAAGGGGATGAACCCATTTGTAGCCAAAGATCCTATGGCTGCCCATCTGGTGCCACTTTTAGAACACATTTTATACTTTCAGTCAGACAGACTCCTGCTCGTTCACTTTTGTTTGATCAGACATGGGACATTATTTAAAGAAATGATTGAAGCTAACATTAGAGATCAAAGTTTCCAGAGATCTAGTCTGGAGGTATTTATAGTCAGTCCGTGTCAGGCTGTCGGGGTTGGATGTATTTCTGGATCCTTATATAGGACACTCTCTGACCTGACTTCACTGAGTCTACAGAGAGTGCATTCTTATATGTGTCATCAGGATAGAGAAATGTATTGATTAAAATTGCTATTTGAGAGCTAACATGAAGGAAAGAGGAGGAGATGAATAGTTACATTTTGCAGCACATTTTCAAAATGGAAGCAGCAGCAGCACATCACTACAATAGTTTCCAACAGAGGTACATATGCTAACACCAGAAAATGTTAGACTTAAGTGAAAGTATGGCTTTTAAGTCTCTTCCCATTGTGTCCCAGCTCAGTCCAGACGGCGTGTAATCCTCTTGTGTATTGTAGTTTGTGTAGTAGGTTATGCCTCAGTCTTTCATTCCCTCATGCATTGTGTCTACTGTACCAGCCCTGTCTCATTCCACATCAGCATTCATTGTTCCTTGAAAATAGCTCTGACATCCATGTACTCTTATTTGATGTCTGGCTAGGATAGTGAGCTTGATCCCATTATGTGTGAAATGCATTCAGTTCCAGGAGGGAAAACAAATTCCCTCAAAGCATCTTGCATGTTTTCCCCCAGATTTTTCTCCTCGTCTTTCTTTGAAAAATGACACAAAAGGCAGCTCAGAGCAGACAGTTTAGCTGTGAGACAGAGACATAGTGAATCACTGTTAACTGAATCTCCTCTCTTTTTGTCTCTTTCTGCTCCCCTCCCGCTTCTGAATTTGTTCCCGTAGCGGTAAGACTGTGAAGGACGATAACACTAAAGGCGAGACAGAGGTGAAGAACGCCACAGACGAGGTGAAGACAGTTCCCAACGAGGCTCCCCAGATGAACGGCAACGAGAGCAAAGCGTAATCTCCTCACCCCAGAGAACCACAAGGAAGCAAGGGTGGTTAGGGTTGGAGGGGTTGGAGGGGGGTGGGGTTTTTAAGGTTAATCGAGGGGGGTCACAGTCACTGAAACCTCAAAGCAATGTCACGCACCACCCTGTCGCATCAGAAAAAAGCAACATAAAGCAACAGAAAAGCTAAAAAAAGACAAAAAAAACAAAAAAAGAAATCATGGGTCTCTTTCTACAACGTCCTCTGACCAGGAAAATGTAAAGACCTCATGCACATGCCTTAGTTCCTTTTATGTCAATTTCTATTTGTTTAATTCTCACAGAAAAAAAGCAAAATTCATGCTTGTAGTTCACCCTCTTTCTTGTATGTGCTATTAAATTGATGAAATACGGAAGCTGAAAAACTATTTTTTCCTCTAGATAACCATGGTTGGACTGTAGCTTTACTTCACTGATTACTGCCTTCATCATGTACACATGTAAGACTGGTACATTACCAATAATACTATTCTTTATGCAGTATGGTCATCATCGTGGTAATGGATTATGGGTCTTTTTTTCCTTTGTGGATATTCTGTTGTGTTTAAATAATGTGCAGACGTCACTGCCTATTTAGCTTTTTTTTATGTGTTATTTCCAGGGCTAGAGATTAGAACATTAGCATGCCTGTTTTGCAAAGTTACTGTATTTCTGTACATGTTGCTGTCATTTGGTTCCTCTTTAGATGTTTTTTTTTTGTTTGTTTGTTTTTTTATTATTATTTTGTTTTGTTTTTTTCTAAAATGTCATCTCCATGTGGTTCTGGTCCAGAAGTCATGTAGCCTAAGCCATGAGAAACAGAAGAAGACACCAGAGACGGATTTGTCATGCTGGCTAGGTTCATGGGTTTCAACCCTGTCTCCCTAAAATCTCTTTTCATATACCTTTAACTAATATGTTCAGAAATGTTAGCGCTACATTTCAAACATATGTGCTGTTGTAAAGCAACTGTATGTGAATGTCATCTTGAGGAGACAGGGTTGGGTTGGGGTTAGAATGAGGAAATGGTCATATTTCCGGTCACAGCTGCGTTCCCTCTCAGGGTCCACGTCCCTCGAAGTCCCATTATGTTACATCCCAATAGACAGACTCTGCCTGACTTCACCTAAATTTAATGGAAACTACTGGTGTGTTCTTTGTGTCTAGAATCCACCACTCAATGGTTGAGACTGATCCCAGTCTTCTTCAACTTCTGTGTGACCAAATATACCAGGTGCATTCACATGGTCACTGGTAAATGTATTATATGAACTGGACCAATGAAAAAAAAAAAAGATACTGCAGGATGTAAATAGTAGAAGCCAGGCTGAAAGTTCACTGCTCCTTCTTGTTGGTAGCTATGTAGTTAATTAAATTATATGACTAGGTTTACCAGTAACTGCTCGCCAGTTATCAGAAATGAAATGTCCAAACTGTGCCTGAACCATCCTGGGCTGTTCAAGGGCACCCTCCTGCTTGTAATTTTTTACCTTAGGTGTTGACAAGGACCGACCATATTAGATTAGTAGCACATGGTGAGAATTAGCGATGAGTCCCGTGTAGGCCATCTCAGCCCGCTCACCTTCAGTGCCATCCCCTACACCACACCTTTGAAGGAGGTGGCGCCTGCAGTGGGACACAGCTTGTGTTTGTTTGTTGTTTATATTGTCAGTTGGTTTTGTATAGGTTCATGGGGAACACACTTTTTATCTCGTTCTGTCTCACGCACATACTCCTCCTCATCCTTTTCCAAACATTTCCTTTGAAGCATTTTTTAAGTGACCAGTTCTCTACCTGACTGGTCTTGGGTTCCACAGTGACTCCGCATGTTATGTCAGAGCAGCTTCAATCAGCAGGTTTGGACTGAGAAGTAGAAGACATGTCTGTTGGAGAAAAATAGAAGTAGCATCGCTTCAAGCTTTTGCAGGCTTGTTGGCCAAACTAGTTGAATTCTTTACACACCTATTTCCACTGTCTGCAGTTAGTCTGAGTATCACGTTTGTTTGTTGCCATGGAGTTAGGCATCTCTACTGGATGTCTGATCCGTCACCTTTGTTTCCACATAATATTTGACTGGTCTGAGGGCTCAGCTTTCTGAGATTTCAAAACCTCCGAGTGACCAAACATCTGATCCCCTCGGCCATTGTTTCCTCAGTTTCACTGCAGCTGTTGTCAGTGTGAGCTGCTCCCTCCTCCTCACACTTCATGTGTCATTTAATGTAGGTTTAGTTCACTTCATCGCATAGTCGTAAACTCACGTCATCACTAATGTCTCAGCACAATGTCCTCTCACTGTCTGACTCTTTGATCAGATAGTAGACACTATAAAAACAGGAATTTGAATTTGGTTCCAGTAGTACTGCTTGATGATATCATCAGTATCTGGATCTCCAGCGTAGATCTCTGGCCACTGTGTTTGTTAAATACTCACAGACAACTGGTATTTCATGAGTGCTTGGCAGCTGCGGTCTGTTGTGTTTTCACTTTCACCAAAATAAATCGTTCTCCTGCTGAAGTAATAACCAGACTGTAATTAATGAAGAAAGCAGGCAGGTTTTCCATGTGGCAGTGTCATCACCATGTTTGGTTGTTGTTAGTCTCAGCCTGGATGAGGAGGCAAACATTACTAGTCTGAACCCTCTATGCGTCTGAACAGGAATGAACCAAAACAAAAACTTTATAGTGGAAAATATTTCTCTTTGTGTTTGATTTTCTTGTCAGAGAAGCTGGTCTGGATGATCAGCAGCTTTTTTCCCAGCCAGCCTATAACAGTTGAACTGTTACCAGGATCAGACTACATCCAGCAAATGGTTTTTTGTTTGTTTGTTTTGTTTTTTTTTGGCTGTAGATTTTTGCACCTGATTTATAACAGATCTTTTTAATGATGTGGATTGAGGTTTGGATGATGCCAGTTGACTGTGGGTAATTAATGTACAACATGCCAGTGCTTTAGCCTGCATGCTGGACATGATTCAGTGGATATTTGGTGGAGTAACCAACACGTTTAACTATTAGAAAAAGCAAAGTCGCTCAAGATGAAGCCCAAATATCACAGGTGAGGAGGACTCTTGTGGAAAATTGTCCTGAGCAGCTAAAACTCTGATGTTTGGCTTAAATGAAATGACTTGAATCCTGAGTCATTGTCTGGAAGTGAATGTACACATTCAAGCCGTTATTGTCACCTTTCAGTGGTTAAAAACAAAACTGAATGAAGATTAAATTTGGCCTCTTTTAACGAACCAGGACAGAAATTAGTCCATTTTGTTAAAAGGTCTTTATGCAGAGAAAGTCTTTGAAAAGATTACAGAATGTTTTTCTCAAGCCATAGTGCCCTGCTGTGGATTTGGAAGGTATAAAAGAATAAATAAGTGTCAGTTTTTGTGGTTTTTTTGTGCAGTGTTCCCTCTACTTTAGACTGCAAGCTAGTACACTGTGAATGTGTGAATCCATTTTGTCCTTTTGTCATAGAGTTGAGCAGATAGTTTGATTATTAAGTCATTTAGCTGATAGAGTGGGACAGAATCCCTGACACCAACGTGCAGAAGTCTGACGGCAGCCAACTGGAACGACACAGTGCCTTCAAATAAGAAATGGTGGCGTGTTTTCCATCGCCCTCACATCTCCATCTCTCTGCCCATGAGCTTTTTTTCATTTGCCACATGTCACACTTGTAAATTAAGCAACGCTTTCTTTAAATTGTCGCGTATATTTTGAACAGCTGCATTAATGTGTTTTGGTGTATATGATGCTTTCACTGTCCTTCGTAAAGGATTGTTGTGGTTTATTATAACTTGGATCTGACCTACACATGTTTGGCCATCAATGTTGTTTTTTTGGCGAACATGGTTCTCATCATGTTAATTACTGAAATCACAGAACGAGTCCCCCAGGTTATAATAAACTGGATGCAGAAAAAAAATATACTGAATGCCATCCCATCACATGAGAAAACACCATCTCACTAACCATTGCGTCAAAGTACAAGACACAGTGACACTTTGCTCAGGTCCCACTTTCTCTCAAAGATTTGAAATGGACGGATTAGTCAGATGCAAACCCATTAGATCTGGATCTTATTCTCATCAGTTTTTGACATGAAAAAAAAAACAACAACAACAAAAAAAACAATGACTTCATGTATTGTATTGATATTTTTTTCAAATGTAATAAAAGAGTGAGGAGTGTCATAAACAACATGTGCTGTTTCTGATGAAATATAGTGTGAAGATGTACAAAAAAAAGCTTGTGAGGTTTTTTTTTTGTTTCGTCCAAATTGAGGCTTGAGCTGCTCTGGGTTTGATGACGTGCTACTTTTTCACCTGAAAACTTTTTTAAGCTGTCACGTCTCAGCTCTGAAATGTATCTGTGGATGACACTGGCCACCTCGTTCATACAAATGCCAGAGTCATAGAGAGGCAGCCCTGCATTTTTCTCTCTGAGGCTGCCACTTGATTCAGTCAGAATAAAGACGTCTTGCAGGCCTTCACAACTTGCTCAGCATTTGTAAGGAGGAGACGGCGCAACATGAATTTTTCAGGGTTTTGAAAAAGAGAAGGAAAAAAAGAAAACAGCTGAGCAAAGGTGCTCTGTCTCACAGTGAGAATCACCAACACACACCAGTGTCACAGCCAACTGCTTCATATTCAGGCTGACAGGAGACTCGCTCCTCCACTGTCAACAGCTGGTCGCTGTTATTGATCCAGAGCTCCCTGTTCTTCAGCTCCTCTCTGTGTAAACAGCAGCTCATAATGTAGTTCAAACATCAGCAGGCTACCACTCCTCTGTCCGTCTGTCTGTCTATGTCCATCCACTGTCACCGGTGTAAATACTGAGTACTAACTAAGGAAAGAAGGAAAACACATTTGACTTTGCATTCTGCCAGAAATTCTTGTGTTCAATAAAGTTACAAAAAAAATGCTGTGTGGTAATTTATAGCATATAGACTTAAAATAGTAAGAGATAAATACATTTGTACACACTTGTTTATATGTCTTAACTTAACATTTTTCAACCAAAAAAAATGCATTTTCTTTATTTTATTCATAAAATACATAGAAACCTCATTTACAATGTCAGCAAGCAAAAGAAACAACAAAGCTGAGCTTATATTAAAGTGGCAGGAAACAAAAACAACACTGAGAAAGAATAACAGTAAAAGGCAGGAAAACATTTACAATAAATAAAAACCTCAAGAATAATTATTTTATGAAAATAAGAATGTACAGATCTAAAACTAAAACATGAAAATCTGAAAGTAAAGATGCAATTCAAGTAAAGATATCAACTGTTGTCAGAATGGGTGGGAGATAGTGAACTAAACTCAGCGGCACAAAGTTTGTTTTATTTATTGCTTCTTCTCCATTTAAAAAAAAAAAAGAGATGATGAGGCCTGTAGTTGCACCGTCTGTGTGGAAAACACAGCAGAGTCACAACGAATCAACTCTGATATTGTATAATCTGTCAAGGTTGTGAGGAGACAGAGTCCACAAACCACAACAATGAGTTCACCGGCACTGTGGAAGCCAGAGCATCCCACATGTGGGAGAGTGTATTGTGAAAAGTTAATGAGAACAATGCACAAACAGTTCAAGTCAGAACAGTGAGAAACAAATCTCTCAACAAACCAAACTAAACAGAATAAAGAATTATATTTCAGAAGCTTTTGAAAATTGCATGAAATCACTAATCTATTCTTTTCATTCCTCTGAAAATGTCCTGTTAAAAGAAAATACAACTGATGTTACTTTTAAAATGATTTAAAACACACACACACACGCACACGCACACTGAGAGATCAGGTTCTTCAAATTCTCTTCTCAGTCTTATTTAATCATTTACCAGGAACAGTGTGTTTGACTGTTTGTTCTTTCTACTCGTGTGTTTGAGCCTTTGGCAACAGATAAATACCAAACAATAAAAATTCCAAAACCCCCCTTGACTATGAAAAATCTAAATGCATCATTTCAGCCCAGCATGTCTTATCAGCACAGAACCTGCACAGGGATGAAAGAGAAGAATCTCAGTCATTTCTTTTATGAAACATGCAACTACAGCTCTGAAGAGTAAAGAGTGGAATAATGTCGCATTTTGCAGTCAAGTTAGTATTCCTTTAGATTACACCAAATCACAACAGTAGTTATGTCACATGGCACTTTTCCAATGGAGACCCAATAATTCAGCAAACATGTGGTGACAGCAGTGAAGAAAAACCTCCTTTTAGAACACTAAATACATTTGTATACATTAGTATAATACATGAGAAATTACCAACAAATCTGAACCCAGTTTAACTGACTGACTGATATTCAATCTCACAAGAACATATGTGGTGATTATCTTATCAATGTGTTATGCAGTTCTGTACTTTAACCAATAGAGAGCAGCATGGTCCCGGTCTAAAGAGCAGATTGACCAGATTGAGCCTGACTGTACAAATCACAGGACCTGTGTGTTTAAAAAGAAAAATGCCAGACATATCCTGAATGACTGAACATGTCATTGACATCAGATTTGTCGTACATTTATTTCACAGTGATTCAAATAACTAGAAATGATCCAATTCAGATGATAAGCTTCAGCATAACAATAACTAGGTACTACTTACCTACAATTCAATTTTTTGTACTCTACTGTGTCAGACAATCTCATGAGGCCTTTATGTCTTTACCGACAGTACATTCCACACACACTTTTGAAACATTTTTTTCTCCCAACCTAAAACCCAGTATACACTGTACACATGTCTACTCCAACATCACTGTATTCATACTTATATGTGTGCATAAGCAAAAAGCTAAAAAATCTGAAAAACTATTAACCAAATAATAAAATCAAGAAATACCTAAATACAAAACTAGATTGCTTTCAATTATTCTTCACAGTATAAATATTTTTTTTAAAAAGGAAAAAAAGAAAAGAAAAGCTCTGCTTTTTTATTATTGATTTCTTTGTTATTTGCTTTAGAGCTGTAATTCTCATCAGCCAAAACAAGTATAATTCTTCATTTTGCAGACACAATCCCTCACAAACTCTTCCCTGTGATGTGCTGCAGTCAGAGGAGATTGTGTTTGTGGAAGACGTAAATCAGGTTTGTCCAGGAGATGGCAGACTAACCCAATCTAACAAAGATGTCCTCATGTTGCAAGGAGGGGAGGTTTAGCTCTGTGAATAACACACACTGAAGTTTTATAAAACCACACTGCTTTATTTCAACTCGACATGAACACATTCAGTTAGATGGTTTTCATACAACTCTAAAAATGCATTAGACCCCTCCACTGCACCGTGAAGTGTCACTGTGGATCTGCCCTGCACTTTAACATGAATGAATGGGAGCAGTCATTGTGTGATGAAGGCTCCACAAAAACTGAGCCATGACACGGTGCTGATAAATTTCAGTCTTAAATACTGTCAAAGGAAAGTCATCACATTTTATCATCAAATGAAAAGTCAGGGTTACGGTTGCACATTCCTCCATCACACTTTTGAGCAAGCGTTTGTTTCTCCAACACATTCGTCTGTCAGTGACCAGTCGCTCTAACTTTCACATCTAAAACACGTGACTAGCTCATAAGACATGATGCTGTTTGTACAATATGGGATCTTTATAGGCCACATGCACATTCATCTTTTTGAGTGCAATTCATCAATAATTTAGTGTTTGAAAAGGAATAATTCAACAGCAGCAAAGAGCAAAAACTAATTCAGTTCAACTGGTAAGACTGTACTGAAACTTTAATACTGTGGTAAAAGTAAAGGAAGCAAAATCTTTCCTCATACACAGACACATACAATCACATGCATGCACAGCAGACTTCAGATTTATATTACATTGGTTCAGAAGTCACAGGAATGATCAGACACTGTGCCTCTCTCCTCTTCCTCCTCTCGTTGCTGCACTATTCTAACCCCCAACTTTGCACACAGCAGATTAGGGTCTTTTTGGAGGGAACCATCCCTCCCCCACGCTGTAACAATGCTCCAGTTTGTGGCCTGGGACTGATCCCACACGCAGATAGCTGAGGGCACAGAGCCTGACTTTCATGGCTCTCACCTGTCTGAACACACCTTGACTTTTGCAGTCGCATGCACACACAACCAGTAGTGAAACCTTATGTCAAGCTGTTTCGCACACACATTCACCTTTGTTGGTGGTGAAATTAGTCAATATGTGGGTGTGACTTAATCAGTAAAGTAGCTTTTTTCCCCCCATGTTTTTTCATTATCATTATTCAATATCAAGTAAATATTTCTGCTGTGATTCCAGAGAGTATCAGCTTGTGTGACAGCACTGATCATTTTATAGATAAGATGAAGAGGCAGAGGGACTGGGTGGAGCTGAGGTGGGTGTAGCGAGAGCGAACCAGTGGGTGAAACACTGACAGATGCTTCCTATCACCCATCTGTAATCTCCAATGTCTCATTTGTGGAAAAAAGAAAAAGTGAATGTCACCAATATTTAAATTTGTGATGGAAAATGTTTTGTGTTGTTATCCACCGTACTTCTCTCTGGCAGAACATCTGATGAGTTAAAGCTTTGTGAGTTTTAAGGCTTCTTAATGAAAGCAGCTCATGTGCTGGATTGCTTTTGATTAGGCCTTGCCTCTAATGTTAGCACATCTGGAGCCTCTTTAAATTAAGACCAAATTTTCTGGCATGTGCTACATAGTGTAAACATGAGAAGATGCTACCAATCCTCTCTGCAAGGCAACACACCAACCTCCTTTTTTGATGCCCTACTGTTGTTGTTGTTGTTGTTGTTTTCATTTGGTTGACTGTTGACACTTCACACTTGTCAATTCATATTTCACATTAAGTCAAATTTTCCTCAGGGTGACTGGAGTCTTCATGCTTTAAATGAAATGAAAATACCAGCTTCAGGAAGGGAACACAGTTAAAAATATCATTTCAAAGTGAGCAATAATTTCCCAGTCTTTAAACGTGCATGTGTAGTGTAAGTTATTGCGTCTTTTGAGTCATTTTTGATTCTTTGTAATAAAGTTGATAAAGTTGCATTAAGTTGCAGTCAACAGTGTGCTGTGGTGTAGAGTGAATGTTAAATCCTTCCCTGTGTAAAGAGCTGCAGCCCTGTTTGCTGATGGGATTTAAGCTTTAGGTTGGTCTGTGGACTAACAGTGTTTTCTTCATCTGCCTGGGGAGCCCACACTCAGAATAAGCACCATAATATTATTCTCCATTACAGTGGCGGTAACAGTTTTGCACCAAAGAGTGGAGGAATATTCCACAATAAAAGCCTGTAAAATGTTGTAAACAGTCAAATATATTCAGCGAAGCTAAAGTGATTTGATGAAACAGAAGGCCACGCTTGCCGTCAAAGTCAGCTTTGTTGAGGAGATTAGAGTGCAGTCTGAATATACCTGAGGCTGAGCTCTGGTTTGTTTTGAAACATACAGAGGCAGATGTTTGCACAGCAGATTCTCTCCCTCTTTTCTCTTTGTTTTCTTTCCGATTGTTGAGTAATATTTGTTTTTTCATGCAGAGCCACGTTTCAGCTTCTCATTTCCAGGCTGCTCCCGTCTTCCTCTTGCTTTTGCCTCAGCACAAAGTCGGCCAGCCATGCATTCCTATCCAGAACACTCTGCTTCATCTCTGCTTCCCAACCTTTAAATCACATCAGTGTTACATCACAGCGCGCACACACACACACAGACAGACACACAGACACACACACACACACACACATACTCATACTTCCTGCTGTGGCGGCTATGCCAAAAAACTTTTTCCTCACATCATATTGTTCCCTCCCCTTTGCTCTTTTTTGTCCAAACTTCCCTGTAGTTGCAAAGACTCATCTGCATCTTCCTGTCTCATCCTTGAAACAGTTTGCACATGGGTGGATAAACTGTATAATGCTAGTTTTATAAACATAGATGAAAAAGAACTCCAGGTAAACTGAGACTTGTAATAAATGTTCAAAATTAAAAGGAAATAAGAGCATGTTTATAAAGTATGTCTTATTTTTAGTTATTCATTTTTATGTAGATGTGATGCCTTGTTTTGTGAGTTCATTGTGCACACACATCAAGCACAAAATATAACTCATTCTTTCAAGATATGCCGCCTTCACTGTCCACAGTCCTCAAAGTCTGTCCAGTAATCATACAAAATAACACTGAGATCAAGTTAAAATCATGATCATCACATTTAGACTTTTTCTTAGTGTGGTGAATCCTGAAAAACTTTTTCAAGATCATCACTTTTCACCATTTTTCTTGTTCACTGGTGTGTGTATTTTTTTTCCTGACAAAGGGGAAAATGGGATTATCATCAGGGACCATCCACAAACTGTACATAAAATGACTGAACACTTTCCAGACTGGCTACATCACTGTTTGCATAAATCACTAAACCATCGTTCTTTTTATCTGAGTCTCCCCTATGATTTTATTTCATCAGAACATCTTGTCTTTGACCATTTCTAATAGTCTGTAGCAAACACACATGGAAAAGAGTCTATGGTCACGTTTACAGTAAGTATACACTACAGTAAGCCTTTTTCTTTCTTTTTCTTTCCCTTCAGTGGTTGAAGTCTTGTAGTTCTACATTGTGTGTTTTTGTGCTGTGGCACTGACCCAATGATAAAGACGCTGTATAGACTGTAATCCTCCAAAACTAAAAAGCAAATGTTTGAATGTTGAGGGCTGATCAGTGACCACAACGGACAAATTAGCCAAAGAAAAAAAAAACTATTGTGGCATGAGTTATTGAGGAAATGTATTGAGGGTTTATTGTATGTGCGGGAACACTGGCTGTCCGTTTTCTTTTGCTGGTTTAACATTCTCCTACTGCACCGGACCTTTCACAGAAATACAGCAGGAGTTCCGGCAAATTACAGAACCTTCGGTTTTTGATCAGCAAATCTTCAGAAGGAGGCTTCTTCAAAGAAATAACTTCCCACTTCACTTCTTAAGCTGAACAAAAACTCCTCTTAAATGAATGGCTTTTGCTCACAGCTTGTGGCCGCAGCTGGCAGTATTGTTGCCCACTCTCGTCCCCTGGCCACAGAACAGACAGACAGAGGATGAAGGGCGATGGAGGGGGTTGACACAACAGGTACACACATAAAACGACTGCAATTATTGCCCTCCCTCCCTTTTAACACCATCGTCGGACTTGACAAGGTGTTTGGTAGGTTTATTTATCTTTTTTTTTTTCTCTCTTCTTTTTTGGAGACTCACTTTGAAAAACTCAAGCCGGAGATAGATAGATAGATAGATAGATAGATAGATAGATAGATAGATAGATAGATAGATAGATAGATAGATAGATAGATAGATAGATAGATAGATAGATAGATAGATAGATAGATAGATAGATAGAGCAGCATCTCTTAGCAGTAGCTTCCTTGATCTCCGTCTTCCTCAGCACTTCATCTCATTCCACTTGTCAGCTCTTTGAATGTAGGGTCAAGTGCTGTTGCTACCTTCAGGTTTGAGGATTGAATACAGGTTGAGTTCTCTTTACTTGGCTGCCTCTTGTGTGAAAGGCAGCCTTGAGGCACAACACGTAGACTGGCTCATCATATAAAGTCCAACACACAGTGTAACCATATTTACCAGAGGAGTGGACACATTCTTGCCACACAGGAGCCCACTGGCACAGAAGTGATGTTGGACAGAGGAGAAACAATATGAAAAGGAAAAAAGCTTTAAAATTATATATGAGGAACACAGTGATATGAAGTAGCATGGGTGATATCATCCACTTCTGGTATCTGGAGGAATATGTAAAGCCTAGATGTGCTTATGGATCAACATCCGTACAGCTGATTTATCAGTTATCCAAGGGTCAGGCGCCTCAGTTAATGTTTACATCAAACGTCAGAAGTGTCATCACAGTAACTTTGACCATGGTCTCATTATTGTTGGGCATTTTCTGAAAACTAAAAACCCCCCCCAAAAAAATATAGCTACAGTGAGTGTCAGATGTGTGGAAACAAGACATGTCAGAGGAGAGTGCTTGTTAGGCTGCAGCTGACAGAGAGGCAGGCTACACAGATAATCATTTTTATATAATCATAACTGTGGTGAGCACAGAGGTATCTCAGGATGTACACCACATCCAACCTCGAAGTGTTTGAGCTACAACAGTCTCCTTCTGTTCTGTTCAGGTCAGGCTTCACTCCTGTCAGACAGGAACAGGTTCACCATCACGGGACAGTTGATCCTAAGGGTGGCACAAATACATGATGCAACCTGTCTTGTCCCAACAGCCCAGGCCACTCATGGTGGTGCAGTAGTTTGGGGAATGTTTTGTTGTTCACTTTGTGCAGTTTAATACTCCAATTCTTAAACTAATCAATCACCCTCTAACAGCCTAACACCAATACTAATAAATCGTCCTTCGAAAAGTCCTGACATAAATGTCTAATTACAGCTCAACTTTGCTGCAGCAAAGATGTTGTACAACGAGATGGTCACCCTGTTCCGCCCCTGTGTTGGTGGGTGGAGTGAGTGATCTTGTCTTTACTACAAACTCTTTACTCACAGGTGGCTCGGCGATTAATTAGCAAACCTGACAGTCGGCGAAGTCCGCCGAAGCCGACACAGGTAACTGGAGTTCCATGTCACTTTATGGTTCATTGTTTAAACATCATCTCACCACAAACTCCCGTTTGGCCCCGCTACGTTAAACAGTCACCATGCATTGTTGTTCAGGATAGTTAGCATCACTTGCCTGCTTAGGTAATTTACGCTGCTAGCTATTTAAGTAGCTTCCGGTATTAACTATACTGCCACGCGCCATGATAAAGTTGAAGTAAACTTTGAGTGAGTTTTTTTTGTTGTTGTTGTTGTTTTGTAAACATTTCAGGTCATGCAAACGTTCACATTTTTGTAAGTTTTTACATATTTTCACTGGAAAGGCATGCTAGCTGGACTATTGGCATTAAATTGGCGTTTGACCCAGTGTTTATTTTCGTTGTATGTAGAGATGAAAGTGGAAAAACTGCATCAGTCAAAGTTCATTTCTGGGAAAAGAGAAGATACGAGCCATGGAGAGAAGACTGAAAGGAAAGAGTGGAGGCCGTGGAGATGAGACGAATAGCAGGTACACAGAAAACAGGGAAATATAATTAGGATGAAATTTCTTAACTCTTGCTTGCTACAGCATAGCATAGCTACAGGGTTATTGTACCGCTTGTTTCAGTATATGACTGCATAATTTTTGCTCATGTTAATCTCCTGTATTTCCCATAGATACAGTCATCATCCACTTTTGCCTTTGTGATGTTTAAAATTTTTATGTAGTTCATAGCCTCAAACCTCCCCAGCAAGCAGAGCTTTTGGACCTGTTTTTTTAGTGCCCTGTGTATAGCCTTGAGAACACCTTTGAGATGTGTGATTCAGATGACAAAAGGTTAAAGGCTGGATAAAAACCCTAAGGAAATTTAGCTGGAGAGGGCTGCCATGCCTATGCCTATCACTGCAGGTTTCTCTGCTACAAGGATAAACTGTACATACTGTTTAAAACGAAATTCCTTAAAGGCTCAAGAGATTTAATCAATTTCCTTCAGCGCGTCAAAAATAAAAGGAACTTTTACCAGCTGTGAAAGCAGCCAGCGAGCGGGGGAATGTTGCCTTTTTGTGGTACAATAAACTTGTTGCACACCACCACCCTCATAGAAACCACAGAAGGCTAGAAATTGTGACATTATACTCCCCAAAAAATAGTTTTAGTGCTAACCATTCATCAGGTATATCTAGTGGTTAATTGCCTTTCTTACATGTCTTAAATGCTTTGAAATATCCTCTAAATAGCTTATGTTGTAAAAGGTGTTTCCATTTCCCTCTTTCGATTCATTATCATTGTACTGATGACAGTATTTTTCTCTTTTTTCTAGTTAAAACCATATATTTAGTAGAAAATGACTCAAATGAAATCCTCTGTGTTGTTAAAGACCACAAGGTTTTGTACGTTGATTTACATAATGTATAGGACACTGAATGAGCATGTCATTCAATTACTATTGATTGAAATTCTTGTTCTGTCCTTGAGGATGAAAAATGTGAGCATCGGTTTCATTTACAAACCACCTAATGTAAATGTGTCTGAAATAAAGTGAAAAAATAACTAGAGAAAGAAACATATTTTTGGGGTCTTTAACACTGATTCTTGAAAGTAAGACTAATTCAATCACAGCAGACTTTCTAAATGGTTTATACTCTCAGTGCATTTACCACTTAATCTCAAAACAAACTAGGGATAACTCATCAGCTGCAGCCTTGATTGATAACATTTTGCCAGCTCTCACTGGTGATGTCTAACACAGTGGTATTATTTAATCTTGTTTATGTAATCATTTTCTAGATTTTCATTTTGAGTGCCTCAAAGTTAAACTCCAAAGCACTTGAACTTAACAAAACATATAAAGTTAAGAACAGTATAGTCAAGAAACATTAGATGTTTACAGTTATTGATGGAATTTCTGAGAAATGTTTTTATCTTTCATCTTGACTCCTGATGCCGCATATCAGTTATTTATGGCTTCAGTGACCTTTGCATTTCATTGATGTTTGTGCGTTTACTAACGTTGCTGAAATATCAATGAATAAACACAATAAACTGGACAATGCCATTAAAAAGAACAAATAAAATGAAAACAAATATATTTAACGTCCACCTCCATTGAATCTGCCCATTTATAAGAGATGCAGAACAGATTTAACCATTTAGGTATTGCTAGAAAAGGTCTTCACAATTTGGTTGATCAAAGCCTCTAGTATTATTAAAAGAGCACAAAAGTGTTAGGGTAGCCTACTCTTGTGCAAGCAAAACACATCCTCAATCATTTCTCTACAAATTGTTGATGAACATATGTAGCTACATTCATACAGCACTTAAATAGGTGTTTTTAATACTTGTGGAACTCTGTCACACTCTGACAGATAAAGATGGCTCTTCATCTGGTTATTTTAAAAGGTTTATCCTTCCACTCAGACTTTTGATCCTCCAGCACAGTGTGAGATGATCGATATTTTACTCAAAATGCACTCACTCAGCAGGATGTCATGACGAGGTTAGGCTTACATTGCTTCCCAAAATAATTTCTTAAATAGTTAAACCTCTTATCTTTATTTACAAGAGACCCTTTCGACTGGAACTGTTCCTGCTGATCTTAGAATTGCAAAAGTAGTCCCTCTTTTTAAATCTGGGTTTCAGAGATTATTTAGAAATTGCTAACCTATCTGTATCCTTCCATTTTTTTTTTTTTTTTAGAAATACCTGAAAGGTTGGTGCACAATAGAATACTCTTGTACCTTCAAGAGCTAAGTGACACCAGTATGAATTTACAAAAAATAATTTTACCTACATGGCTGTAATTTTACTCTCTAAAAAAAATCACACTGCTTTACAAAGTATAAATTTGCTTCAAATATATTTTTGATTTAGCAAACACTTCAACACCATCGATCTATTCAACCCTTTTTTTGCTGCTTATCAAGGTTGGGTTGTAGTGTCAGCAGGGCAAGCAAGGTAGTGCAACAACTTGTTGGGGGATCCTGTGGTATCCAGATACAATTTCTCCAGTGTGTTCTGGATCTACCCTGGGACCTCCTACTCGGTGGACATGCCCTGAAGAGTTCCAATGGAAGGTTACTTGTTACTCATTCATTTCACCAATATTTTGTTGTGAATCTCCAGTACTATTCCCCTGTGAGTTCAGAGCGGAATAGAGTTGCCTTGTTATTGTCATCCGGGGTTTTTACAGGGGTTTTTACTAGTGTCAACTACTTCGATGGCATCACTGCTGAGCGCCACCACAGCACGGCTAATTTTCTCCATGCTCTGACTGTGGAGGCTGAATTTCGTCCAGCTAGTCATTTTGTTTGGACAATTTGGAAATGCGAAAAAACAAACCATGTTATTAGCAGTAGCAAGTTCCGTGTGGCCGACTGTTGCACAATAACAAGGTAACTACAAACCGCTCCGAACTCACAGGGGAATAGTACTGGAGATTCATAACAAAATATTGGTGCAATGAAAGAGTTTCACAGCAGATAATGTCTTATTTAGAGGCTGCATTGTCCATGCCCCATCACTCCCATTATATGGATATACGTGGATCGTGAATGGATCTAAATATCGTCTGAAGGACTCCAAGTTACACCAAAATTGTATGGGTGAGAAAATGAATGTATTTTATTCTAGAAATAAGGTCCAGGTTGCAAAAAACGGAACTTCTCCTTTAAATGCACAGATCTTATCAGACTCCTCAATTATATTTCTCGTAAGGAACCATTAATGGATGGATTTCAGATTTCAACTTAATTCTTGGACCCCTTTTGTTCATATTAATACATAAAA
>OMNW01000675.1:10565-21110 GCA_900303245.1 Selene dorsalis | reverse complement strand
TGCCCTTTTTTTTTTTTTTTTTTTTTTTACATTTCTACAATCTTTATTCTTTTTAACCGCTTCTCTTTCTTCCTCTTCACTGCACCTCTTTTCACATTTATTTCTTCACCCATCATTTCACAATTGAGTCCTTCCCTTACTCATTACAGTGATGTGAGATTAATTTAAGTACACGGACTTTGCACTAAACTAGTCTATCTTTGGGCTTTTTGGCCCTTCCAAGATGTCCATGCAATCTCCTCTGAAAGGAAAGAGGCTATTAAGCAGCCTTCAAGAAAGGATGGAGGGAATCAAACCAAGGGCAATTGAGCACAGGTAGACAAACAAATTCACACAGTGACACTGGAAAGAAATTGAGGTGTGTGTATGTGTGTAAAAGTGAGTGTGTGTTATAGTCTATAGTTTCTTTAAATATGCCCTTTTAGCAGTCTCTTCAAGTATTTAATGTATAGCCTGAATGCATGGTTACTGTGGTTTCAGTGGATATGGCACACATTTGCCAGTGTTGCACATCTTTTGGCTTAAATTAAGATCGAGGAAGACTCAAATGACTACAAGTGTTTAAAGCATTCAGGCTGCTGATTAAGTTGCAAAATACATGGATGGCTTAACAAATAATTGCATTTGTAATTATATTGCGATATGATAAAATGTGATTTTGTAACAGGCTGAGATTATGCTCTAGTTAGGTGTCATGCAAGGGAGAGTGGCGCTGTCGGTGAAAAGAGGCAATAACGCCACACTTTTACCTGTTGTATATTGGCCTCAGGCTCGGCTGAACGTAGCGCCATGGAAACTTTAATGGCAGAGAGGAGCAGTGCGTTGGCTGTGGAACTATTCTGGTTATAAGAATTTACTGCACATCGTCAAGTTTAAGAAACACTACAGAGACCAACTTATGTATAACAAATCAAATATTGTGTTGGTCATAATATAGAACAGTTACTGCTTGTGTATGTTGAATAACACAAGGAACTTAAGAAATAATCGCATGTTAAATTGCAGTCGCAATGTTGGTCAAAAAAATCGCAATCACTTTCTTTTCTGTATTCAGGTAAATTTAATTACGAATAGAACATCCAACCATCACGATCTCAGACAGGTCTATGCAGATTCTTCTTCCTGTCACCTAATTATGCCTCTTCCTTCAATCCCAAACCTTCCATCAAAGCAAGCTCACCAATCAGCAACGCCTCCAGAGACTCTCAAGAGATTGTAATGATGTTTAAGACATAGGTCAAGTGACCAAGAAGAGTAGCTGAGTTTCTCCACTAAGTCAGATGACCTTGATACAGAATACAGTAAATAACATTGCCTACCTAGCAGAAAAGTAGCCTTTGAGATGAGATGGGCCCTCATACAGCTTCCCGTGACCTGCCTGATTATTACATGTGGATTGTACATTTGATGTTTGTTGGAGTAAAAAATAAGATCCAAACCAAACTTTATTTCCAATATTTAATAGTACAAAATAACAGTCACAAAAGTGTTCAATAAGTCAGACAAATGCTCATCGAAGTGTCTAAACAACCTTTTAAAAATGACTAGAAAGGATGGAGACGAAGTAGACTTTTCCCCAAGAAAATGGACATAACCTCGAGCCTATCCTAGACCAGACTAATATTTAGATCTCTTTGACTTTGTTTTTGATGTTAATAGACCCTTCCTCCCCAGTTTACATAACATAATGGTGTAATCTTACATCAACATAATCTCAGCCTTGATCAGGGGCTGTATCACATTTTGCCATGTGCTGGATTGTCTTAAGGTCAGGGCCCTCGGCTGTCCTCGTCAGATTCTGGCTAGCTGCTGGCTAGGCTAACTGTAGGCCAGGCTAGGCTAACTCCAGGCTAGGCCTCTTAGCACTCGTTCTACTCCTTATCACACAGACATGGTATTTTCCCATGCTAACACACACACTCACCCCTCTCTTCTCACTCTCTCATTTCTTAGAGCTAGGTGCTTCTTCTCTTTTTCCAACATGTTCTTTTTGTATTTCAGTCATTTAGATGCCTACAAATTTGGCCTGATCACCTCACAGTTTTGTTGGGAATCTCTTAGGGTAGGATGCAAGATTTTTCAGAAGCAGGCAAGGGCATGAACATTTTGCACATCTCTTGTAACTTTTTGTAACAAGTCAAAAGGATCACTTGGTCCCTCATTGTGTGCTTTCAAAACTTCTTTTAGGGTTACAGCTCATTCTTTCATCCCCATGTGCAGTGTAGCCACGGTGTTTCTTGTTAGACTGCACCTTGCGGGGCAGGTGATGGGTCTGTCTACAGTGTCTGTGCTCTGAAAGATGTTACAGGAGGAAAGGGATGAAACTTGGCAGGTTAGTCTCTTTGTGTTTATATCAATGCTGATTGGGGTTTGAGCCGATAAATGCCCACATCTATTCCAGAGTCATTTGACCAACATGTGAGTGCTGACTGAATCCTTTGTTGACCAAAATCCTGATGATAGCAGGTCTTAGTGGGTTTTTGACCAGTGGAAAATGGGCTGAAGTGAAGTCATTAGTCTTAATTCAGCACATGCAACTTGAGTTTTGGTTCAAGATAAATCCACAGACACCTGTCTCTGTGTATGATAGTTTTCATTTTTGCTTCCTGCCTTTTCTGTTTGAGTTTCACATTTTGTAGCAACGCTGCAGCGATTCACAGGCAATGATGCGCACACATTCTGGAAGTGAAGCAGAAAACAAAAGCAAATGCATGTAGGCACTCTGCATATTGCAGAAAATGAAATTCAGCCGAGTCCACCATCACAGTGCCAGACAAGATTTTTTTGCTATCTTCTTTAGTGTGTTTTATTAAAAACAATGCAGAGCTGCTCCTCTCTGTATCTGTTCAACCTGTCTTTGCCGACTCTGCTAATTGATACACTGTATTTTGAAATTAAATGTGACTTATTTTATTAGAATTCACTCATCTTGAGCCAGTCATCTCTCTTTCTTAATTGCTGTTATCTCTCCACTATCATTATGCTATATGAGGATAAAATGCCCTCTTAAATAATAATAATAATAATGATAATCATTAAAAAAAACACCCTCTCCATTACCGCTTAACAGCAGATGTCGCTATATCAAATAGGTTTTAGATCTTATTATAATGTATGGAAAACAAAAACCAAAAAATAGATTTTTATGTTTAGATTTACACATCACCCACTGATTTGACACATTTAGTTAACCCATTTTCTTTGTAGACCAAATTTACAAAGGCCCACGTACTTCCCACAGGCTTCAACACATGTGAAGGTTGTGAAATGGGATTCCCTAAGGGAAGACTGTTCGGTGTACAGTGAAATCCCTCTGATTTATTTGGTCAATGTCTGCCTCATTCACTCTCACTGTACAATGCATAAGGGCTACCTGAGGCATGGGAGAGAATTGATCTCCTGTCAGACTGTAACTGGGGCTCTCCACTCTCAGATCACCACTTTTCTGTTGTGATTTGTTCAGCTAAGGAGATCAGTTCACATTGGTGAGGAGTGTAAATGGATTCAGATACATTAATTATTAATGAGAAAAATACCCCACCAAAGTCCATGTGGGGTTTCGTGTTTGTCTGCACAGGTCTGAGCCAGACTTCTTTTCCCATGTATCACCTGTCTAAACCAGAATAGATTCAGACCTTGAAGATTTGTTGTATTGAGAATGTAATTAAACATGCACGTGTGAGAGATTATATTAAAACAATCACTAAACAATAGCCGAGATTAGTTCTGATCTCTTTCTTCCTCTTACAATTAACCTTATAAGTGTTCATTTAGCAAATTTAAAAGAATGTAGTGAAAAGAAGACGAGTAGGCTCTGTATTACAAGATACGAAAGTTCAGACAAATGACTTGACACTTTTAGAGAATATGGTTTTAATGCCCTCTTTCTCCCCCGTCTCTTCTAATGATTTTGATCTTTTGTTGTCTTGCTCTTATTCTGTTGTTTTATTCTAAATAATCTCTACTTGTGTGAGAATACAAGGTTAAAGCAGGAGTAAAGAATCAAGTTAATGTCGTTTTCCCCTTAAAATTACAGTCTCAGTTTTGCTGCTTGTCACACACATGCAGGTCATAAATACACACCTGTCAATGTGGCTACTTGCAATGGTAGATTAAGTTTTTTTTTTTTTTTTTCAAATTATATGGCTATATATCACACGAACATCACAAGGGTACAGCGGTCAGTTCAGTATAATTGCTAACTGCTAATGCAGCTTTAACACTGACTTTTACACATGTCACGCCTTTTTCACTTAATCTTTTGCATGGTGCAAATTTGGTCCATCACAAGTTGACTAAGACAAATGCACGAGGATTAAAATGTTGAAAGGATGTATGAGTTAGGGTTTGACTTTTACCATGCTTTAAAGGTAGACAGAAGCAGTAATATTGTGCTACTAAAGCTGGTGATAAGTGACATTTTGTGCATATAGAGTCTATTTATTCAGTCTTTCTCCCTGAATTTTATGTTCATTGAAAATCTTCTGAAAACGCTCCAATCTATCATCGAGGAGACACTAAAGCTGACACTAAAAGTGCCTGTTAAGGCAGTGTGACCAAGCCCAGCGATTATTCAGTTGTAGAGAAGCACTCTGATCCACAAACAAGTGTGAACAAGAATTGTGTGTAACCTTTTTTAGATGAATATGAAATGTAGAGTATGTTCTTTAGCTCCATCAGGAAGGATTATCTTCATCTGTATCAAATATATTTAGAGCCAGTAAAACATAATGGTTGGATTTTTTAATGCTGTTTGAGGAGACTTTGCATTCTTCCTGTCAATGGGGCAAAATTATTTAGATTGTGGCGCAATTGGTATCTTGGTTTATTATCTCTTAAGCATGACTGTTCTTTTAAACAGCCTGAAATCCCCATGTTGTAATGATCCATCACTGCTCTGTTAAGAGATGATTGCAGAGTCTTAGGTCAAGGTACCCTTCACCTGAAACTGACCACACAAACCCAGTTTGTTGGGCTGCCGCTCTTTTTCCAGAGGAGTATTGATCCAGAGGATTCTCTTAAGCGCTGTAGTTTGTCCTCTGAGGGTGGAGCTGAAGGCACTGGAATGGAGAAGTAAACAGGCACTTGGTAAATAAAACACCTAGGTCAACACAGCCATTTCACCCATTAACTTGAAGCAGGTTTGGACATTCTGTGAGGTTACGTAGTGTGTGTGGAAGAGGGCAAACCTGTAACTTGGTAAACACAAAGAACTTGGTCATTCAGCAGTCAAAAAGTTTTGAAAAAACAGGCTTTGGTTGGATGGCGTGCTAGTTGTACATTTTTCTGCTTGGATTTTTTATCAGACTGCCTTCATTTGTCTCCCCCCCCTAAGCCAATCCTCTGTAAATGTTTTAAGAAATGTAATTTATTAATTTTTACTTCTTGTTAAGCTGCTTCAGTATAGACTGCTTGACCTGTCATGTACATTGCGGCATTATATTTGAGAGGCTGAGTTAGACAAACATCCTAACTGTGCAATTTTTGGTTTTACCTACGAGCACATGGTGAGCAAAAAGGACTTCCCGACCAAATCCAGAAAAGGTCAGAGGTGAGGGTCAGGGGTCAAAGAGGCGTGGCCTCAGTCCCGGAGACGCCCCCAGGTTTACACAAGTGTAAAAAGAGTCCATTCAGTCTGGCTGCATGGGCAGGGTTTCACAAAGGTCCACTGTGTGGGGCCTATACTCCCCCAACACACAGTCACACACATGCACACACCCCCTCAATGCACCATGCCGACACAGGACACAGACAATGGGGGGTTTCTGGTTTGCCTTGTTCAACTAAGTTTTTGTTGGCAGTTATACCAGAATGTATCAACAAAATCTTTCTTTTTTCCATCTTTGATCATAACCTGTATTTATGTGACATTTTTCAAATTTGACATGGTGCTTCACAGTGCAGAAGAGTAGTTACAAAGATAGAATACAAAGAAAAAACCACAGTGATAGTAGGTGAAATGATGCATGAAATAAATGGCTTCAGATGAATTTCATAGAATTAGACAAAGCAAATAATTACACAAAAGTTTAAAGATTATTGTTGTGGTGTTTTATTGGAATTTCCTTTAAAAATCAATAATTGCACAAAAAACACTTAACATGATTCAACTTTAAAATGAAAAGTTTCATTTTTAGTTTATTCACTTAAACAGCTGGACAGTAGTTTATAGCAACTGTATAAATAGTGCTCTTGTAGGAAAGCATTTTCAGTGGTGGATGAATACACATTTAATGCTCTAGTGAGCATTAACTGCAGCAGAACAGCGAATGTGGGATTGACTTGAAATGAAAAACAGTACCAGTGTTCATGATGAGAAACACAGCGTAATGTTGTAATGTTGTAGTAATTGATAGTTCTTTGACAATCAGGAAAGTCTATCACACAGAGGAATAACGTAAATTGTTATTAGTTTGATCATTCTGATCTGACTGCTCAGAATCTTTTCAGTATGAAAAACTTGGCCTTTGTCACATACTCAGTATGCTTTGAATGGGAAAATGGCTAATTAGTATAAAAAGTTACTACATTTACCAGCTCTATCAGAGATAAATGCACCAATATCACTCACTTGTCATTACTGCCCACTTTGCATATTCACATATTTTACTTAGAGCATAATGGAATAAGGAATTTACACTGGAGATTCTTTATAGCAGATTACCCCCTGGACAGGGAAAAAAACGAATATAATAAAGCTGTGTGAAACACATGCAGTAGATAACCAACCACTGAATTACACAGGAGCCCTTCACTGACAGTTAATGGTCCCATTTCTAACCTCAGCTACAAACCAAAACCAAAACTTCCAGGCAGCCCATCCTTTTCTAACTCGTGGTATTATTATAAAGTGCAGTGATGATCTGGTTTTTATAATTTAGCCCTCATCTTCCTTTCCCTCAGTAAAACGGTGGATTATTGCCAGATTAAGGGAGTGCCTTTTTCTTTATCCCTGGATAAGCCTGCACAGCACGCAGCTCAAAGGTAATGAAGCACTCTGTGATCCGTGCCCAGATGAATCTAAAAATTCCCAGAGCACCACTGTATTTTAAAGGAAATGAGATTTCCCTGAAAGCCTCCTTCAAACCTATGCTTTCCATTTTGAAACAGCTCTAAACTGTGTGAGTACTTAGAACCTGATGCAAGAACCTGGACCTGTTGCTATTTTAAAACTTGGAGTAAATAGGAAGATAGCATTTTGAATTGCAGTGCTCTCATGAGATAGTTCTTAAAGGGGAACTATGCAGGTCTGGTCGCTTTTCTGCTGTTTTGCTGACCCTGTGCCTGGCCATGTGCATTTGTTTTTAATGAAGCTGGCCAGAAGCAATCCATGGAGCAGTGGATAACCTTGTATATCATATAAGATGTTACATTTATATTTGTGTAGTCTTATCTGTCATAAACAAGAGATTACAGGTTATGGGGCACATTTGTGTTGCGGTGCCGCTGAGATGAGGCCTGGGACACAGGGTCGGCGGCACTGATCTTGCAAGGTTGTTTTTTCGGCCAAGGGACGCTACGTGGAAGGCAGAGAGCCTCCGTTCTCCCTCGTGACAAGTTACAACTCATTTATTTAACCATCACAATTACTCCGAAGCTGTTTAAGGTTTAAAATTTAGCATAGCTACGGTAAAAAATCCTGCATAGTTCCTCTTTAAAGTGAAAAATATAATGGCAAATAATTAACTAAACTGCTCAGAGACTAAATCTAGACCAACATTAAAACATTTCCTTGTAGAATACTCCAAAATCCTTGATTTTATTTTGGTGATTAGACTAGATTTCATGATTTCAGTGGGAGACTGTGGGTCAGTACAACACTGGCACAAAGGAATCAGCCAGCCTTTGGCCATGCTTAAAGGTGGGTCAAACCTGCTGTCTTGGCTTCTTTCTGGCTGCATCCCACCGAGTCTCCTATCGTCCCACTGGAATTCTCGTGTGCGTCTTTGAGGTCTCAAAGGCATCTCCTGGTTGTACACACAAGAAATAAAAGATAATGGTGGGAAATATGAAAAGAGAAGGTTTGAAAGACAGGTTCACACCTGGTCTTGTGGTTATGGTTATGGCCTAAAACTGAAAGGGGGTTTTAGACATTTAAAAAAAAAACAACCAAAAACCTGTTGTGTACGTCTTAACTGAAAAAAAGTCCAGAAATGAAAATGAATGACTTGGATCAGATTATTGCAAGGCGCATAAGTTAATACTTGTATCTGAGAGACCTCACAGAGGAAGTGTTGCTGTAGCTGTAAAGACTTTTAGGTAGATCCCTGGAATCCCTGTGTAATGTCAGGCCAAAGCATTTACCTGTCATTTGTTGTTTGGACTGTCAGTCAAAAGACCTTCACGGGTCAAAGTTGACAGCTCCTGAACACACTGAACAATGGGGAGTAGTCTGGAAGACAACTATTGTTATGTGTTAATATTATTTCATATCGTCCCCTTAGCGCAACACAAACCAAAGTGTGCTGTCAACCACCGCTGATTGACTGAACACGTTGAGTGATCTGTTGCAGACACTGAATGACCCCAGCCTCCCCCAGATAGTCTGCTCTGACCGGACTTGTCCATTGCTTTCATTTTATCAGGCTCAGTCAGTGGAGTGTTGATGTGAGCCTGAGGCACAGGGATGACTAAACTCATCATCCTGGATGATGAGGCACTTCCAGCTTTTTGGTCCCGCTGTAGTTGTGTTGTAAATGGTTCTTCTTGCACCACCTGGCAAAGCTCCTTATTTAAGGTACCCAGCAACTCTCTGCTGGGTGTATTTTTATCTTCTTTCTCCATACAGACAGTGGTGAATGTATTTAGTGAATATATTTGACCTCAGTATTTTCTGTCTGAGACTGTATGTGTTCTTGACCCTTTTACTAGTAATTTGTGTTTGTATTTCATCTTATCTTATCTGCAAACTATTGTTAGCAGAAATACTCAAAAGGAAAGCCATGAATATTTGTAGAAAATCATATTATATTGTGAGATATTTCAATAAATAATTGAAAACGTTGACCTGAAAAAGTAAAGGAGGATTAACAAAGCCCACAGGATCTGAGGGACAGAAATGTCTGCATGAATGAATGACATAAATGAATAAGATATCAATTGAAAAATACAGTGCTTGTATTATCTTCCTTTTAAATGTTGGACAATTTGTATCTGTGACTTAAGGAAAGGCAAAAACACAAAAACTTACAGGGAGCACTTAAAGGCAGCTTAACAACAGGATTAAAATATAGTGAAATTAAACCATTGGCTAAAGAATAGCCTGCAGCCAGTGATCATCATTAAGGCAAAACATCAATCAAGTTCCACAGCCTTGAAGTATGCCTTTACTATAAAAGGCTCTAAGAGTTGGGCCGTATCTGACCAAACAATTACAAGGTGTACTACCTACTGCATCCCTGGTTGTTGGTCAAAAGAAAAGGCAAGAGGAAAGATACAGCTATCCTGACAACCATGGGCTGTTATTGCACAGTAGACCTATCCAACTGAAAGTCATTTACCACACTGAGCATTAAGGATGTATTTTCTATAAAACAGCAGTCCCTTTTGTTTCGTGGGTTTTCTTCAAATTAGCGTCACTATTTTCAAACAAAACCACTTCAGCAAGAAAATGACTTGTGATTGTAGAAAATTCTTGAAATTAGAATTGTCATCCCATTCCTTGATTATTTGGCTCTTTTCTTTTGAAGAGAAAAGTTTGTTGCCGTGTTTTTGCTTGCAAAACATGGTAAAATGTGTCTCACAGAGTCCTAGTTTCTTTACATCCAAGGTTACGGCATCTTAACAGGATGCAATCTGACATTTTAAATTACATTCAGTGTCTGTGTGTAGAACAAATGTTTGTGTGTTATAATTTTCCTGATACCTCTATATCATTATAGCACCACAGGGGAGATCTGCCCTCTCTCATGTTGTTTCTTTGTGGTCACATGGCAGGTTACAAGGCTCTGGCATCTGTCCAGGTTTCTGACTGGGATACCTGTTGGTCACATGACCATATTTTAATTGTGATTTCTAACTGTGGATGCATCCATCACAGGTTTTATGATCATGTAGTTTAGCATCATGCACTTTGAATTACATGATTATTGAATATATGATCTGTTTTCCAGGCTTTCATGATTTAGCAGTTCTGTAACGCTCCATCCTCAGAGAGTTTATCATCTGGATTCAAAGAGAAACATTTGATTCAAATAATAGATTGAAATGGAAGAGATGCATAATGGGGAGTAGGAGGCACTAATGCAGTGCTGGCACAGTAATACAAGCATATAAATAGCATGCCATAAAAATACAACAACTCTAAGTGGTTTCTCCCAGTTAATACTGCACTAGTCAGGTTTTTGATTGATTTGTTCCTCTGATTTTCAGCTGTTTTTGAATAATTCCAATATATGAGACATATATATTTTTCAAGGCATCTTCATAGTGGCTTTTGTCATGGAGGTTGAAGATGCTGTTCAACTAACCTATGCATTCATAATCTGTCCTGCGCGCTGCTGCTACTTGAACTGAGAGTGAATAGATTGAAAATAGTTATGGGGG
>OMNW01000675.1:0-10545 GCA_900303245.1 Selene dorsalis | reverse complement strand
TTTTGGGGGGGGGGGGGGGGTCACATTTGAGTTTTCCTACAGGTCCGCCAAACTCTTATGTCTGCCCCTGGCCGGAGTTTGAGCACAACTGTAGGCTGTATGTGCATTCAAACAGCTGGTGGGAGGGCAGCGTCGCTCACCTTTCACTGCCATACTGTAACACAGCCGTTTGACATGAGACAGCCCCCTAGGTGTCTCACTTTCTCAGTGTTTGTATGGGCTGGAGCGCAGCGCCGGCTGCCCGTCTGCCTGCTGCTCGTCTGGCTGACTGGCTGCGTTGACGTCAGCGCTGTGATGATTTGCTAAGGCGAGAGAAGAAAGGAGTTAGTGCGTGTTGAGAGAGCGGGTACTGCGAACTGCCTTACTATGCTGTAGCCCCAGTCCCCCTACACTATACGGAATCAAAACGTGCAACTTAGGTGAGTACAAATCCGGGCTAAACGGAGCCGCAATTTCCCGGCGACAAGTGCCAGACCCGCTACTCTGCATGCGTCTATGTTTTCTCTGTGTACTTTCATTCACCATATGGATGTTTTGGTGCATGTATTGCGCTGGGTAACGTCTTGCTTGTCCCCGTTCAACCTCATGCTGAAGTTAATAGTAAACGCGAGTTTGGCACGCAAGTTGGGTCTGCGCACCGGAGTGCTGGATGGAAACAAGTGTTTACCTGATTGCGCTGCAAGGTGTTGAAGTTTGCATTTACGCACGGAAGCCTATTGTAGAGATGTTAAGGTTGACGCAACCCCCCCCTCTCGGTCTGGTTAGTATGCTGGAGATCGCAGCCAGAGGACGTGAGGTCTGGCTGTTTCACCGGGAGCCAGACAACATATGACGCCTCGCTCCATGTGACTTTACTGGAGAAATCGCGTTCCCTCGTTTTGATGGAAATTATGCAATTTTTAGACAGCGACACTCTTGCCCGTCCTTGTGTCTCCAGACACACCAGTGTGGCTCATTTAGCCGTGATGACATCATGATGAGGACCAGATACATCGGTCTTTATACTCAAAACAAGCCCAAAAGCAATCACTGTACAGTCACACTACAATTGATTGACAGGCATCTGGCTGTTTGATTGGTTACCAATAATCGGCTCGCAGTCCCACGCGCGGCATACTGTGAGGTGGGGAACTGGTAACAGATCCGATGGCAAATTGATTTGTTATCGAGACCGTCTGATCTCTGTCTTCCCCCTTTCACTTTTTCTCTTTATCCTTAAGGCAGCTTTCCGTATTTCACCGCCGCTTTCCTTAATTATAGCAAAGCGTGTTGTGAGTATTTCACCCTGCCTCAAACAAAGTCCACCTGTGCGTGGATCGGAGGAGAACTGCTTCGAATCGGCAAAGAGATCCTGGCAGCTGTCTGTCTCGCGTGTACTTTTTAGCACGCTCAATGTCCCTGATTGTCCCCTTAGAGACGCTGAACCATTTTTCTCTCTGCACATTTGTGTCTGTCAGTGTGGCTCATGGTCTGGAATATTGAATGCTGTTTATTCTTGTTGTGGCTGGGTCGCCAAGGCGCGCTACGGCAGACAACTCGTGATCAGATTGATTATGCTGCCTTTCGGTGAAGTCGGCCTAATGTGGTTATTGTCAGCGGTCTACATTGTCCTCCAGGGAGAAAATCTCCTCTGGCTTAATGTACTTAATGTAGTGCGCGATGTTTTGCATAATGCATACCGCTGTGTATAATTTGTCTGGTGCGGCTGGACGGCATTAACACCGTCTAGACGCACGCAGACCTTCCCCTTATTAATAGAGAGCTAACAGGGGTGATAAAGTCTCCAAACAGCAACTTTGCATTGTGTCCCAGTGAAGCCACGGCATCGGTTGATAGCCCACAGAGCGCAACAAGCACTGATCATCGACGGGGCCATAAATCGCAGCTATTGGCATACCTGTAATGAAGACAATGTCGGGTTTTAGGCATGACCTCTGTTGACTGAAACACGGAGCTCAGTTAAATGAGAACCTGTGGTTTCATCATTACCTATCCTATATCGATCTTGTCAGTGTGCCGAAAAGACAAACTGTCCTGTGACCCATAAGCCGGCAGGATTATTTATTTTCCATGATCCTCGTCGCAAACAATAGGTGCCAGAACCATTTACCTTCTGTATAATTTGGTTTAGGCTTTAATGAATGTATGCTTTTCAAGAGACCTTATATATCTGGAAGTAATTGATATCTTTTAAGTCATGGTCTAGTTGTAAGGCTGATGATATTTCCTTTTTGTGTCTGTGCCTGCTGTAACGCTGGGAGGAAGGAAAAGAAGTGCTCAGAAACTTCTCTCTCCTGTTATGTGTTTGTTAAAATGAAAATGAATCTGTTTTGAAAAATGACGCTGAAGATTCCAAAAATTAAAATAAAGTTTTTTGAAAATTCTAATTTCTAAATAGAAAATAAATGATGATGAACAGGACAAAATGAGCTGTAAACCTGATATATTCCCCGGATTGAGCAGAAACAAAAATTGGCCATCAATAAGCTCATGCAAAATTTGGGTCAATGGAGGCGCCTGGCTGCTAGTCATTCATTCATTTATCAGCCATGATATAATATAGTGCCAAGGCTGTTTATTTAATTAGTATAATGAAGAGAGTACAATTTTATTATGAGGTGGAGTAAAATATTTCGCTGTGCGGTTGAATTAACCACAGTAACAGAGATAATCATTTATGTAAAGTGCAAATAGTGGTGAAAGTGTTTATTTAATTAAAGCCTTTCTTCATTATTTCAGTGCTGGGGAAAGTATGATGTAGATATGAGGTGGAGCAACATGTTGCCCTGTTAACTTGAATAATTGACTTAACAACAGTCACAGGGACAGTGCCTCATTTAGGATTTTCAACATTAGTGACCGAGAGCAGAGCAGGGTGTTTGGTGCGGCAGCGTTGTGTGCTTGTGCCTCATCCTGCTTCCCTTTCCACCCATTTCTGGCCGCAGCTCTCTGCTCCCGTCTGTGATGGGAATACTGAGTAAGATGCTATTTAATTTCAGAAAGGCTGCTGACGGTCTTTGTGAGCCAAGCAGCAGTGAAAAACCACAATTCACACTTGTTTAACCGGTGTACATCCCCATCAGATAACCAAATGAAGACATAGCATAACATAACATATGTTGGACTGATTTGTATGCAGGGTGAGCCTGTTGGACGCGCTACCGAGCAGAGTGTTTACCATCCCTGCAGGATATTTTACAATTAGAAACTCCACACACAATTTGAAACACTTCACACTTGCCATTTACAAAATAAATAGTGGTATAGTTTAAATAGATTTGTTGACAAATTAAATTTATTTTTATTTTCAGGATGTAATTAATGAATGTGCTTTGCATACATTTGTGAAAAACAGCCGCCGTGGAATTTTAGAATTTTTTTTTAGTTTTACTTCATTAAAATTCATAGCATTCATTAAAATTTTGAAAATAAAAAGATAACATTTGGGGGAAGTGTAAAGACCAAAAGGGTATAGGTCTGCAAAACATGTTTGCTGTTGCGTAAGAATTTACCAGAACTGATGTTTTCTTTTTCATTCTGTTTCACCATCTAGGTTTCATCTTGTTTACAAAGATAGCTAAAAACACTGCTGAGCGGGGAAGGCGAGCCTCATGAGTCGGCCTCGTGGATTGCATCGACATAATGGATTTAACTAAAATGGGTATGATCCAGCTCCAGAACCCCAACCACCCCACTGCCCTGCTGCAGAAGGCCAACCAGATGCGTCTGGCTGGGACTCTGTGTGATGTGGTCATCATGGTAGACAGCCAGGAGTTCCACGCTCACCGGACTGTGCTAGCCTGCACCAGCAAAATGTTTGAGATCCTCTTCCACCGCAGCAGCCAGCATTACACCCTGGACTTTCTTTCACCAAAGACTTTTCAGCAGATTTTGGAGTACGCTTACACTGCCACACTACAGGCCAAGGTGGAGGACTTAGATGACCTTCTGTATGCAGCAGAGATCCTAGAAATTGAGTACTTGGAAGAGCAATGCCTCAAGATCCTAGAAACGATCCAGTCCTCAGATGAGAATGACGTGGAGGTCAATGTTAACGACGGGAGCACAGAGGAGGATGACGAGCGCAAAGGCCACAATGGCACCAAGAACTCTAAACAGCATTCCACAGGGAGTCCCTATCTGCCAGGTACCCAGGAAGTCTCTACCATGTCTGGCATGGTGGACCAGAGTCCCTCAGTCTCCACCTCCTTTGGTGTCTCCACCCTGAGCCCCACCAAAGCTGCTGTGGACAGCCTGATGAGCATCGGCCAGTCTCTGCTCCAGCAGGGCTTTGGTGGTGAACAACTTGTCCATGGCAACTCTCCTCACCTGATGACTGAGATCAAGACCGAGATGATGCAAGTGGACATGGGTGGCAACGGCCATGACAGCCCTCAAAACATGGAGTCCAGCGCCCCCAGCAATGGAGAGCGAAGTGGGGAGGACAGGAACCGAGATGGTCCTGGAACACCCACCAGGAGCAGTGTAATCACCAGCGCCCGTGAGCTGCATTATGTCCGCGATGAAGGCATGGGTGACCATCAAGCTGAAGTCAGCCAGATGGGGCTGGAAGCAATGGCTGGAATGACAGAGAAGCACCTGGCCTCGCTGTATGCCCTACCTGTCAATCACAAATCAGATGCCATCATGTCAATGCCGGCATCCATGGCCTCTGCTCTCCCCATGTCCCCAGCCCTGGCTATGTCTATGGACTTTAGTGCCTACGGGGGACTCCTGCCTCAGAGCTTCATCCAGAGAGAATTCTTCAACAAGCTCGGGGAGCTGGCAGTGGGCATGAAACCAGAAGGCAGGAACCAGCATGAACGTTGCAATGTTTGCAGTGCAGAACTGCCAGATAACGAAGCTGTGGAGCAGCACAGGTAAGCCAAGTTTTCTTTCTGAGTAGCTGCTTGCTCATTGTTTTGGCCTTGAAATTTATGGCACTTGTCAGCCTTCCAGCACAACAGTTTTTTAATCATTTTTTTTTTCAATGAATCACATCTTAATGGTTTATGCAAGATTTCTCTTGCAATGTTTTTCATGTGCAACTGAAAGAGAAAATCTTAGGACACATGGCCTCAGAATTTCCAAACACCTTACTAATTATACATGTTACTAACATAATTGCCAATTGCTATGGGTAACAGGGACTCACTTAAATACCTTTCCCAGTCATAAGTCGCCTGTTTTTGGTTTTGAGAACAGGAAAAAAAATACATAGTGGATTTTTTCAGGAGTCTCCATGTGGAGATGAGATAAAGTTAATTCTTTTTTTTTTTTTGTTGCTTTCTTGAGGTCATACCACTAATTTCGAATGTCCATGATCATGACAACCAGCTCTACACATCTGTTGCATATGAGTGGGTGACATCCCATGATGGACGCATACTTGTGTGTGTCTGGCAGCTCATGCTCAGACATCCACCCCTTCAATAACTGCCCAGCTTGTCCAGGTGACTGCCGAAGCAGTGCTGTCGTAACATTGTCTAAGACAATTAGTCACACCTTACAAGATGTGGGCGGCAGCTATCACGCACTTACCAAAGTGGTTCCCCCTCATCCTGGACCCAGCTCCCCTCCCCTTTCTCATAACTGCACAAGGGGGGCCCTTATTAGCTTGATAGCTGGAGTAAACGGTCAGCTCAGGAAATGAGTGTTGAACCTGGGCTCTGAGAAAAGGAGGTAATTCTAGGACAGGGGAGTGGCAGTAAACCAGCACAGCGCTGTTTCAATCAGTGCAGAAAAATAAAACCTAAATGCCTGGAAAACATATCTTTTTCAAAACTTTCTGGATGTTTCATGTCATAGCCCAGTCGTGTGTCTTAATTGGTCATTATATACATCTCTGCATCTGTCACTCTTTTATCAGCCTTGTGGAATGTACTTGCACCACTTTTTTTTGTGGGTTTTGCACAGTCAGTGTTTTTGTGACTAAAGGCCTTTTCTTACCTTGAGGGCCACCTTCTCACCTTGTAATGTTTGCTTAAATCAATAGGAATGCACAGTGGTTAAAGTTCACATGAGGATTTGAACCCCATCACCCGTCCTCTCATGCGTCAGCCGGTATCTTGGTATGCACGGCTAAGAGCTGGACTGATTCAGTCCAAGTTGCTCAGCCTCTAAATCTGTCTCAATCTTGTCTTGAGAAAATACAGAATATGAAAGAATTTGGCTTTCAAGCTATAACCCTAAAGAGAGATGTCCTTCTTTGCTACCTCACACTGCATTAAAGTGCAGTTGTTTTTACTCATTTTTATATATTGGTGGTCACTTGCATCAGTCAGTTACTTTGTAGTTTTCTGATGTTTCTTCTTAAAGTGCACAGATTTGTGTGGCCTTTATGATGAGTGCTCATTATTCATTGAATAAAAGGGGAATTTCTGCATGGATTGACGCGTTGAATCTTTAAAATAAAACAGACTGTGGGGGCAAATTTTTTTGGACTTCATCCTAAGCAGACTTTAACAACGGCTTTAAAATGCACCATAGCCTTTGTGAAAGATGCGGCAATGTAGGCTCACTGTGTTAAAGGACAGGCTACACTTGTCTCTGTCTTGAGAAAAGTCTGGCGTGTGAAATGGTTGCCTGTGTTTCAAGAGGAATTTCATCAATTCGCTCAAGCTGGGAAATCTTGTATCAAAGGAGATTTCCAAACGGTTTCATGCATTGATCTTCCCGCTTCGCCCCATAGCATACTAATGGGTTAATTTAAACTGGTTGATACACCGACACGACACTGTTTAATATTGTACGCGCTGTCCTGACAGCCTCCTGAAGTGTAGAAATCAAACATTGCATCATCCGCTGTCTGCTTTGCCATCCGCACATGAAAGGTCTGCTGTGCTGCCCTGAGATGCTTGATAATTCAGACGCTCCTCGTGTCCTCGCAAATTCCAATGTGGGTCATTTGATAGCATATCAAGCGCATGCTTTTTTTTTTTCTTCTTTGCATAGCCTGTCAAGGTGCTGATTCTTTTGATGTGAATACAAGATGTTTTATTTCAGACGAGCGGAGTCGTGTTCCCTCGGACTAATTACACATCATTTCCCCACAGCCACTGTGTCAGGGTCACCGCTGCCTGCAACAAACACATAAAAAAAAAGTTGGCAGAGTTCAAATAGTGCAGGCAGGTCAAGTCAAACATGAGTGTAATTGTTTCCAGATGTGGCGCAGGTCATTGGTGTGAGGTGTCTGTGTGCATGCGTCTATGTTAAAATGAATGCACCAGAAAGTACCCACTTCCTGTATAAATTTAGTCTTTGCTCCCTTTCATTCCTCTGTGCCCTGGATTATATCTTAAAAAACACCCACCCAGACTGAATATGTTTAATACTGGCTCCACAAGTGGTCTGTGGGGAGTCACCTATAGGATAAAAGAAACATGTCAGATGTCAAGATGTGTAAGCACAGTCAATGCTACCTTGTATTAGAGTTTAATTACTTCATTAAATCAGTTAAGTTTTTAATTTTTTGATAAGATAGCTCCTCAATCAAATAAAATTTTGCTCATTTTTGTCCATTTATTTTGAGCTTTTGGTCTACATTTAACAACTGTGAACTTTAGTTTCTTCAGAGTTAATTATGACGCACTGGCATTTTGAGGTCACCTCACAAGGAAACGTACGAGACAAAAGGAGGGCCCACACCTCATAGGTGCCTGTTTCCGTTTACTGAATCGAGGCAATCTGCATCTGACCAAAACAACTTTTCTCCTCCATCTCTCCTCCAGCAGGTCCCCCCACCACCACCTCCCCACTGACAAGCCCTAGATTTATTTCTTAAAGGAAGCCCAGGGTGAGCGTTGCTGCGGCTTCAGGGAGACAGGATTACAGCAATATTTTAGTAACCCTTGCACTGAGAAAATAATCAACACAGGAAGGGCCTGAGTGATTATTGGGAAAATAAATGCATGATGCAGGGGACTAATTCTGCAGAGGCAGGGGAAGGAAAAAAAAAACCCTCCACTGCTTGGTATTCCAAACACAGCATCCAATTCACGGGAACTAGCCTTGGGTTTATCTCTTTCACTTAATCGTCCATTCTCATGCAAATGACTGACCCTCGCTGTAATGTACATCACATAAGTGAAAAAAGAGCCTATTTTAAAAGAGAGCTTTTCCAACATATAGCCGTTAAACATTACTGAAAACCATCAATGCTTTAACTCTGTCTTTTCATAGAAGAGACGAGGATTTTTTTTCTTTCCAAGGGGCAGAGGGAGGGGTGTATGAATGAGACAGTTCAATGAATCCCTGCCTCCATTTTCTGTTTTTGATCATTTTATTTCTATTATTGATGGAAGTATTGGGGTAAGAGCAGGGGGTGGGGAAAATAATCAGTCCTGCATTAACCCCCGCACGCGCACACACTCCTGTGTTCATTACTGTTCACACACATTCCCCCCATCATCAGCAGCAGCAGCCAGCGCTCACTCTTCCATTTCCTCTCCTTTTGTGGCAAAGGGGGACGGAGGGCGCTCTAATACCCCGGGCCCCAGGTGTTTAAACAGCGGGCCCAAGGCTCTTATCTGTGCATATCAGAGAGGGACAGATAACCCTTGGCACTCCTCCTCAGTAAACCAAGAGCAGATTGAGCCCAGATAGCAGCCCATAGCGTTTGTTGCAGGTGATAACGATGTATGCACACACACACACACACATACATATACCCTGCACATCGACGGGAGGCCACTGGAAGGCACACAAGTTTTTCCTTCCACATTGACACTTGTGTGCTTTGGCTACTATTAACCATTAACCACAGCTTTCTTACTATACATCCACAGCATGAAGAGCTGGGTACTTGGGTTCAAGTGACCACTGTGACAGCTGCATGCTGTTCAAGAAAAGAGTGGTAAATGCTGGCTGAAGAAAATCTCAAGAATCATTTCATCTCACCATATAAAGCAAAATCTCGAATTTCCCGAGTTGTTATTTTAAGAATCTAGTTCCCTGGATTGACAAGTGTCTCACCCTTTCACAACCAGCTATGGCGATTTCCACTTCCTCATCCCTCTTTAGTTTCCCTCAGGCCCCACCCTCTTTGCCTTAGTTAGGTTTTTGTGGCTCCATTTAAATACAAAGATCTTCACAAGTGTTAGTCAAATCAACAGCTGAGAAGCCTGGAGGGATTTTTTTATGACATCTGCAGTCAGGGTTTTGAACAGTCAAATCATTGATTTTTGTTCTGATAGCAGCTGCTATAAACAAACTCAAATTTTGGTGAACTTGGTGGACCTAGCTGGCAATTAAGAGTCAAAAGAGAGGCTCCTCTGTGAAAAACTTTTCTCAGATTTTAAGCAGTTTGTCTGTAGTAGTTGAATGGCTTTTGATGGTGCTGCTGACCACAGTGCTATCATCAGACAGCACTGATGTCCCACTGTGAAACACATCAGAAACAACACACGCCATGTGATTGTAACTCTTGTGGTGTGCTAGCAGCAACTTCTCTATCACCATTCCCTCTCTGTTTATCCTAAATGTTGTCACATATAGCAGGGAACTGTCTCATATAGCAGCTGAACTGAACTGAACTGGCTCAGAGGCAGTAGCAACTAATCAGGCAATTTTTTTTTTCTATCCGCATCCTAGGAGCCATGAGAGGTTGCTAGAGGGTCTGCGTGACTTTAATTCTGTCAGACGTCTGTGCGATTTGACCAAATTGTGTGACCGCACTGACCACACGTGCTGCGACGTTAAAAAGCGTCCTCATTGAGAGATTGCTGTTTGATTTCTGGTGCTCCTGCGCGCTTCATGTCCATGTACGTACGCAGACGCTCGGTGCGGTGTGTGTAATATCAGACCTCGCTGGTAGTTTCTTATGCTGAACTTCAGGAAGTGTTTCAGTACAAAGGAAAAGAGAAAGTTGGCAGGCAGTTTGTAAAAATGATGTGTGAGTTTGAGGTAGCTTGTCAGATATTTGCTTCTTTGTCCCACTCGTGCTCTCAGGATACAGTACGTCACCTCTGGCCTGACATAAAAATAACTCAAACTAAAGCAGCAGCAGCAGCAGCAGCAAGCTTATGATCCTAACCTGTAAAACTGTGCAAGCATTTTCCTGCTTCCTGAAAGCAGCCCAGCAACAAAGCATCTATTACATGGCAGTGGATTACCCTCTATTTGAAATCACTCAGTGAGCTAAGTCTCACCGGCTTGCACTCAGAGGTACAGTACATGTTGGTGTAATAATCCAATAGCACAAAAAGCCTCACTCAACAAAAACACCTCTCCAAGAAACACCCTAACCACAGACAGCAGCAGAGGGGTTTATTCAAGTTGGGCTGCCACATCGTCTCTCTCTCTCTCTTTATCCTCACACAGGTGCCTTTTTTGCCCTTATTGGAGGTGCAGTGTTTGTTTATGCCCCCGAGGAACTGCCGCTTTGACCGGGCCCACGGTGATAGACGCAGCCGAGGCAGCTGCTGGCTGAGGCCCAATTATAGACAGGCTTTAAAAGGCTCTGGTTGAACCGTAAAGATTTACACTGCCATCGCTCTGATCTCAGATCTGGGCTCTGTCCTTACTGTCAGGATAGGGAGATGTATC
>OMNW01000671.1:0-10327 GCA_900303245.1 Selene dorsalis | reverse complement strand
ATACTCAAGCTGGGTTTTAATGTGGCATTAAGACTTAAGTACAGTACTGTTGTAAAATCCATAAGCAGAACAGTCTGAACAGCTTGCATCACAACCTGGGCAGTAAAATGTGAGTTATCGCTAGAATTTGAATCATGCAACTCTAAAGGCACATTCCTGGGTTTCAAAACTGTAAATAGTAACATTTACTGAAGGAATAAATCAATAATTTGGATAGTGACAGTTTCATGTCAGTATGCAAAATATAAAAACTGGCCAGCTGTTGGCCAATTTCTATGCCAAACTAACATTATCTTGGCTGTAGTTTCATGTTTAACTCATGACACTGTGTGTGAAATCCCAAAACATCCATGAGAGATTTTTGAGAGATCAGACTGACAGCGAAGTCAGGTCACTGGTAGCTTAGCTAAATTCCTTCATTTGCTCTGTTTTCATATTGAGTCTGGCCTGTCTGTGTTGGTTTGCTTTTATTTTAATGTGGCATGGCAATCCTCCAGACTGTCCACCCTGAGCATGACATTGGAATTACCACTCTTGGCAATCAGTGCAACCACCAGTGCACATCAAAAGAAACGGCCACTAAATCTGTGTGTTTGTTAGCTTTTATTAAACAAAAATAAAAAACACTTGCAAATCAAGCGTAGCATCGATTCTATGCATGCACATGTTACAAAACATTAAGTTTTGAAGTGCTGATGATAGAGGCGAGCTTTAAATCGTGACTGAACCGTAAGATTCTCCGATTTCTGAGGCCACTTGAATTACATGTTGTTGTTGTTTTTTAAATGTCAAAATGTGCTAACCCAAGACTAATGAATGATGCTGAGTATTCAATGCAGCAGATGGAGAGAATTAATGACAATTGCTACAGACTGAAAGAACAATATAAAACAATAATATTAACCAGAGGTTTAAAAGAGTTCAACTCCATTTCATATCGAAGTGAGATCTCCACTTGAGGAATCCACCTTTGCAGTAAATCCCTGCTTTATTAATATGTGGCAGGATGGCGTTTATTGCTTTAAGATCAGAGCACATCCCCCCAGGGGCCTAATTACAACTATCAAAGCAAAACTAATGGGCAAGGTATCAAACTGCAAATGTTCAATCAAGAACGTATGCTTAGTATGAAGGTCAAATGTCCTGTCATCTAGGCTCACATCATCTCTGCAACCAATGCATGTATGACACAGAACACATGCTGCAATGCCATGTGTGTTGAGGGGTTCGTGAGTTTTTTTCATAAACCTTGTTATCTGCTCTGATTGCATGATTCACATGCATGCACACTCACACACACAGACACACACACATACACGCACAAACACAGCACCAGAACATCCCAATCCACCCACCCACAGCTGTCTCCACCCCACTGCATCTAGAGCAGGACAATTAGTAATCCATCACCCCTGTTTACAGTCTGGGTGGTGGCGCTCGGGAGAGGAAGAGATGAAGGGAGAGGCGGGGAATGTGTTAAAGGGGTAACAAAAAACGGGAGTTAAAAAAAAAGCGATGTGAGGGGACAGAAAAAAATAGAAGTAAACAAGGACAAGAGGACGTCACAGACAAACAAGTGTTTTTCTGGACTGTGTTGCCACTTCTCCTCTGTGTCTGTGAGGACATTTGCTTGTTTTGAATCACTGCTACACACACGGACACTTCACAAAGAATTGCATGTAGGTGTGCAAGACGTGTAAGTGTGTCTGTGTAGGAAACAAGATGGAAACGCAAACTGTATGATAATGTAGCAGGGCGAAGGAAGAAACAGTGAAACATGAAGAGAAAAGGAAGGAGGGATGAAGGGATGGATGAAAAGAGGCATCCACTAGATGGCACTGTGGTGTGGTGAATTTTTTTTCTCCCTCCTCTCTGTATCCCCTCTTTCTCTCCTCCCTTTTCTAGGTCTCATGTTGTCTCTTCCACTCCCCCCTCCAATTCCCTCACTCCATCTTTTTACCTCCCTCCCCTGCTCTCTCTTTCTCTGGTTCCCTCTTTCTCTGCACAGCGTGTATGATGGAGCCAGTTATACAGCTGGGAATACACAGAACTGTAGTGTTCCCCGAATCGAAGCTAGGTGCTTGAGAAACCCAGAAAGCTTATCCAAGGACAGTCTCTGTTTGTTTAATTGACTGCCACCCTTACCCAAACACACACACACACACACACACACACACACATGGGTGCACCTTTTCATGCTCACAAATTTGCACTCTCATAAACTGAGCCTCCGAGTTGTCTGGATGAAACATTTGAGCTGGTCTATTTCCTTGGCAGCAGAGAGGTGAAAGACAGAGGATGATGAGTGCATAAATAATACTCACTAATCAGAGAAGAGGTACAATTTCCGCTAGGGTGAGATGAGAGAAAATGGATGCAGGAGCGTGGGCGAGCTGTCAGCATATAGTGAAATTCAAGCGTAGGTGAGTGATCAGTGCAGAGGGTGGGAATAAAGGGGCGATGGATCACTGATGCCAGGATTAACTGTTTTCTTGTGGTGTCGTGAACACATCGAACGACTTCACTTAATCAACACGGACGGTAATCAGCTCCCCTGGCACGACTTTTATCTGATTCTGTAGCCAGATCTTTATATGGCACAATAGCCACTAAGCATCAATTAATGTGCAATGGTCAGTGACACTGGGTCTTGATTAACTGGTCATTTTAGACACACATAGCTATTGATGCAAAAGATAAAAGACGGTGAGTGTCATAGTGTGGAGAAATGAACTTTGGGAGCTCAAACTCGTGCAACAAGGGAATGTGATTGTGACCAACAGAGCTTCAATTAAATACTGTTCTGTAATAAACACCTTGAAAATTAACCTTGACGATGAGTTGTGTGGCTGTAGAGGCAGCACTTTCCTTTTTTTAAGTGAAAAATATCAAGAATTATTCTTGAATTGCCAACAAATGTGGCAAAATATTTAGATGAAAGAAGCTGTTTGTTATCCATGATCAATGTAAAGGTATGCTTGATACAGACACTACCCTAAGGTTACCATACTTTAAATTGTTAATGTACAGATGTACATTAAGATAAAGTATATGAAGGCCCATGCAGCATTGTCCCATTTCTGCATATACATAAAGTCAAAGTGGTCTTAAGTGGGCAACCAGCAGCACTGAAATTCTGATTATGCGTCAGACCCAAGGTCATCACTGAGACTTCAGGACATGACTAGACCTCAAGTTGGATTGTTCCCGTTCTTAAATGTCTCACAAAGGCATTTAGCTCCTATTCAAATAAGCAATAGCTATAATATGCATCATATGCATCATGACAGTCAGCATCATAAATATTTATACTGCTGGGAAAGTGGAAAAGCAGATTGACCTGTAATTCCTCTCTTATCGTACAGTCCAGTATCGTCAATGTTTTTCTTGCTGGGTCAAATGTTACACGATCATTGTGCACCATATTGATTCTGTCTCGCAATGTGGACGATCCAGTCCCTTGTATTTACTGAAAAAGAGGCTGCAGCCGCTCAGTCCCAGGAAACTCCTCAAGATAGCATCCATTTACACCCACATTCATTTCTAGTCTTGGATCGTCTCTGTGACTCTATCATTTTGATAGAGGATAAGGGCTGCACGGAAACCCTCGACGACAAAGCAGAGTAGTCCTTTGGCAAACTGTATGTCTAGACATCTAATTCAAATATGACCGTGTGAGTGATGGCTTTGCCAGTGGATGAGATTGAGTGCAGGGTAGTTTTTTCCTCCTTCTTCTACTTCTTCTTGGTCTCCAGAGAACTAAAATTGAGGAATAGGCTCTGTGACAGATTCAGATAACAGGAAGTGATACTGTCAGCACCTCAACCTGGGCAGGAATCTGGACCTTATTTTTCTGTTGATTTTAGTTTTTTCTCATCCCAGCACGATAATTATCATTGAATTGACGGTCGTCCTCGTGCCTTTACAGCATCTCTGTTTTGCTAATCTGTTTCCCTCGTTCTTGCTTTCTGCCCCTCCCCTCTTTCTGTACGGAGCCAAGTAAATTATCAGATTGTTTACGAACTGAAACCTATTTTCAATCCAGCCGCAGCTCTGTACCACATTGCCATTATGGAAAGATCTGATAAAGTAGTTCAGCTGAATCATGAATGTTTGAATAAAACGACCAACAACCCATTTTCACTTCCTATCTGTGCAACTGCGAATGAGACTTAAGTTCAAGTCAGTCTAATCTCCAAAACCCACTGCAAAATTGCTTATTTTACTTGACTGGAGTGATTTTGCCCTTTGGGGCAAAACCTGTGCTGAAAACTTCTGCTACATATGAAAACAGTATCTGCTGTGAGGTTTGGAGGGCTTACAAGTTATTGGGACAACGTGAAAGCTACTGAGGTGCAAACTGCCTTTTCAGCTCCTGTTTTAGACTAGATGTAATTTATTTAGAGCAAGATGTATTAAACAATACATCCCTGATATCGATCCACATCCTGACACTGTTTTACTATGACTGTCAGGTAAAGGCAGATATTGAGTAACAGTTAGTTAAAGCCCCAAAATCCTGCAAGAAAAAAAAAATGCATCTGTGTGCGTGTGCAATGCACAGCTAGCAAACAGCATTTGCTCTGCCTCATCCCTATGCAGTAGTTTATTCAGAAAAGACGAGGAAAAAGATTCAACAAAAGCAGATGTTGGATTGATACTGAGGTGAACTCGAGATGAGCTGTTCCTCTGCTCTGCAAGTTGAATAAAATGGATACACCTTACTCATCCTTATTTTTATTTTTCTTTCACTGTCTTTGGCCAATTTGTTTGTCATCCCTCTGACAGTTTCAGATACAGTCCACCCTGGTCTGATCAGTCATGACTACAAATCCAATATTTGCAATGTGCATCTACGCTCCACTATCATGTAGACACAAAATATATGGTAGAAATGTAAAAATATTATTAAACATACAATTCCACGATTGTAAATACAGTACAGTAATGTATAAGTGCAAATATGAGCATAATCATAAGCAGTATTGAGTATTAAGCAGTAGAGTATTGAATTAGTAGCCCTGTAGTTGAACACCAAATCTTCCCAGTAAGTTTCAATGTGTATTCACCTGTGGTAGCATAGTGCTGTCTACACAACCCAGCTAGCAATCATTATTGCATTTTACCCAGAGCTAAAATTACCTCTGAGTGTTGTTTTTTTTTTCTTTTTCTTTTCCTTCCATCCAGGCACTTGTTCCCATGGCCCCCTCAGTGCTTTCCTGCCAGTAAAAGATGCCTTGTGGACATGCTGCTTAAGAAAAATGAAGAGCGGAGCTAAATGTACAAGAGCCAAGGACCGTTTATGTAACACTTTGACATCAGCAGTGCAATTTTTTTAAATTTCTTTCTCACGCTGGCACTGAAGTAGGAGCGAAAACGGCAAGGTCAGCTAGTTGTGACTTCATCAAATACCTCATCAAGGCAAGTCTTAATCATTGGAATACAAAATCGGACAAATGCTTCCTCAAGGTGAAACGTTAGGTATTACATAATATTACAATGTTTTATTTTAGCACATTTACACAAGAATAATAATAATTAAAAAAAATAAAAAAACGCAATAATGTGCCCCGACTTCCTTCAAGAAAAAGCTATTCATTTGGAACCCAGCCCTCTGATATATGCAAGTCTCATCTGAAGCTGCAAGCATGTCCATCCCACTCAACACTCCTCATATAAATGCAGCTGACATGAACAGACAGTTACTGCACCTGGAGAAGTCCATGTAACTCTACACAAACCAGACATCTAGTTTCACTGCAGCATCAGAATCGCTCTATCTAGTGCTGTCAACCTGGGTCAGTTTATAACTTGTTACTGCTGTAGTGTCTGTGATACTGTCATGGCCCCCAAATGTCAAAAAAGGACAAAAAAACCCCGTACATACCATCAAGTCATGGGCACTATTCCACTGGCACATTACCCATTTATTATTCCATATTCTTTTCATGAATCACAGATATATTGGAAATGGCTGCTTCCTGAACCTTTTTGCAAAGCTGTCTCCTTGAATGTACCTCCCTTCATTCATTCATTTGTCTACCGCTCGCTCTCCCTTGCTTCTTTCTCCCCTGTGTCTCCTCCCCAACAGGCTAAATACTCCCCTCTCCACTGAGTTGTAAGTAGCCCGCCTGGTCACCCAGGGTCAGCCAGGTTTGTTGATTTAATCCTTGTCTGATGTTGTCTCAGCTCGTAGCCGGACTGAAACGACTGCAGCGCTGGCCGAGCGGGCCTCTCCATTCAGCTGTCTGATAACACCTCTCCTCAGAGCCCGCCACTCTGATCTGATCTGAAAGCTGATGAGAAGAAGCCACAGCAAGGTACGGGTGTTTACCGGAGAAGGTTTAAAGATCTGGTATCCAGCTAGATGGAGTGGGATCGAAGTGAAGTGAAGCAAAGGCTCATAGCCGAGAAAAGTACGGCTGAATTGTTAAGACATGTTCCAGTATGTCTTGTCCCACTGTCTGAAATATTAGTGAAAATGATTATAGTAGAAAGAGAAAATAATAAATGGTGTAGGTGCTGTGCAAAGCTGAATTCACATTTGCTAATGACTATTGAGGCAGTAGTAATATCACCACTTACATCCTCTGTGCATGTGATACATAATTTGCTAATGCTTTTAAGTGGTGTTATTGGCTTATGTATGCTGCAGCATGCAACCTATGTGCAGAGCCTCTCAGATTACTGTATCTCCCATTATAGATGCATCACATGTGAAGGAGTCATATCACCTCTGTAAAATATTCATGTTGCACTCTACTTTGAAACTGAAACAAAAATTATGACTTTCTTGCTTTTAAATAATTATTTATGTTTATTTGCTCACATACTGGGAGCTGCCCAGTACACCTGCAGCCCACTACCACTGGCCATTGAGCAGCTCTTCTGGGGAGGTGGATTAAATGTTGTACTCACATCTCACTGGCATGTTGTTTGGGGAGGACAGAACATTAATCATTCATTGTCCCCATCCAGATTTCACCAGCCTGTTTGAGGATCTGAACTGGCAACTGTTTGGTCACATGAGCTCCAGAGTCTATTAAAACCAATACTATTTACTGAACTTTAGTCAGAACTGTCTCTGTGTAAATGCATAAGTAAAAAGCTCAAGTTCACAACAGTCCTGCTTAAACATGCACACACAAAGTGAGTGTGTGCATCCCTTCATTTTGGTAATGGAAATGCTGGGAAGCCTTCAGAAGTTGCCACTGGTAATGGAATGAGAACATATGTATAATTTAAGGCTCTGCTACAGGGTCCCAGTAGAGCCAAGGAGCACAAACACACACACACACACACACAGAGGCAAACACACATATCCACCACAAGCTTAATCACTGGCGGTGTTTCTTCATCTGAGTGAGTGAAAGTGGCACTAATACAACAATGTAGTTTCAGTTCTCTTAAAGTCCCACCAATTATCCCTCTCTGCTTATTATTCTGCCAGTTGGCCTAGATGAGTCAAGACTACGTCGTGATCGTGTGCAATGAAAAAGACACGGTGAAAGCAAGAGTTCACTTTCCGGGAGAGCAGGGAGCATTACAGGAAAAGGGAAAGTTCAGGATTTGCAGGTTCTCTTCCTATTGATCAGTAAGCCAGCCGCGCTGTGTCAAACACAAATGTTTTCATGCTGGGATTTGGGTGGGATTTGGGTTACTGAGAAATTGGCACCGCTCTCACTTTACATTTATTCACAGGGCCAGTGTGAGTGTGTGTGTGTGTGTGTGTGTGTGTGTGTGTGTGTGTGTGTGCGTGCTGTTTATGTGTGTTGTTTTGGCAAATGCTTGTACTGTTGTGCGAACGACTGTTTGAACCATTGGCTGCAGATGTGACCTAATGAATGATTTCCCTTTTCGGTTTTAATCCTAAAGCGAGTTGATCTGTCTGTAGTGTTACAGCCCACACTGTCACACCTCGATGTGCAGATCTCCTCTGTGACACATACAGTAGAAATGGCCGCATTGGTCGCAGCATGTCCAAAAACTGATGAAATCTGGCCAATCTCAGCAACGTTTTTTGGCTCTCAGTCTTCTCCACTGCTATTTTTAGGCCTGCTGGGTATAAAGCAGCAGGAAGCAGGGCTCCGGCCAACCCATCTGCTCTCAGTAACTTTGCTGATTCTTGTTGCTATGCAGTTCAGTCTCCTCAGCATTTTCAATCCTGCAGAACTTGTGATGTATGAAGAGCAGCCGCTGCTCTGAAGAACAGTATGCTGAAGACGATCAAAAAAAATGGATGTTTAAAAACCACATTAAAGCAGTGTTTCCTTTTTAGTTCCAAGTAGAATTAAAGATCATTCAGCTACTACTCTGGCATGTACATTATGTATGTATGAATGTTTAATTATGTGTCACTGTCCTACAGTCTGGGATAGAGCTCTTTAGTCTGCTTCAAACGTTTAGTCTCATTGCAGCAGTTATTTACATTTATGTCTCTACATGATTATTCTTTTGCACCATGCTTTGACTCATAGCTTTATTGTTATCAGGAATGTGTGAACATAAAGCAAGAACAATCCTTTGCTTTTGCATTTATTCACTGTTAAGAATTGTAATACAGAGTAGGACTTTGTTCAGTGGGAGAGCCTGCAGTATGAGTATATGTGAGGCACAAGCTCCCATTGTTCTTCATTTACTTGAGCTGCTTCGAAAAAAAATAGAAAGAAGAGGCTTTACTGACCAAAGGATCATGAGCGCTGTTGCCAAGTGACCCCATCTCTTTCTGTAATTGTGTACTGTATTTTGTACTAATATGATGCCAGCCGGCTTCGGTCCCTTCACTCGGTGCTGTGTAACAACTACCATTGAGCCTCGCTGGGTCAGACCTTGTCTTATGTGCCGTGGGATACTCTTCATCTTTATTTAAAACTGTTTTTATAAGGAGGAACAGTGTGGTTTTGCACTTTTTATATTTCCATGACACACATGTGATTTGTTCCTAGATATCCTGGCATTTTATTTGCTTCATAGATAACAGAATAAAATGTGTTTAAAGATTTTGTGTCTCCCAATTTTGCTTTTTTTGTCTCTGTCTTGGTGCGTTACAAAGGAGCAGAAGCAGCAGCAGCAGCTTGACCTGAGAGCTGATCAAAACCACCTGGCCGGGAGTGTCTTGGTGGATCAGTTTGCTGTAAACCACATACCACACAGCAGTATTATCCTGGCTTCAGGTCCTGCCTGCTCTGGACCCCTGAGACATCTTAGATCTGCCAAATCTCTCCTGTCTCTCTCACTGGGCAAAATGAATTGGAGACCATAAGATTTTAAAATCAGACTTTTTCCCTTGTGATGGAAATCAACCCCTGATTAGGACTGGACATTCTGACAGTGTCTCAGTATGGTGACTATAAAGTTGTTGTTGTGCCAGCTGGAAATAATGAAGTCATGCCGCTGTTCTCTGGAGATCTCCTGGGAGAACCACTGACCCATGATCCACATCCTGTAAAAGTAGCTTACACTGTTGTTCCATGAGCAGAAGTTTTAGTCTCATAATGCCCTGCTTCAGAAATGCCAGTGTCAGTACAGAGCTGCAGGATGAAGCTAAACTACAAATCCATGTAACACAGGAATATTTGAACTCAGTCATGCCAAAGGACCCATTCTATATGTCCTGATCACTTCTTGAACATTACCACAAGAGGGAAACTTATGGCTGATTACAAGGAAAATTGAGACATTAGATGTAGTTGTTGATCTCCAAGGAAATATCATCGGGAGATTTTGTTCCATTTAAACTATATTATGTATATATTCATGATTCATTTATCACAAGGCACTCTAGTCTCAGTAAAATGCTGAATTTTGTGTTTGCTTCTGGATAAATTCACCATTACGGCATCTTCAATTTTGGTGAGCCTGTGCGAATTGTAGCCTCAGTTTCCTGTTCTTAGCTGACAGGAGTGGCACCCGGTGTGGTCTTCTGCTGCTGTAGCCCATCCGCCTCAAAGTTCGACGTGTTGTGCGTTCAGAGATGCTCTTCTGCATACCTCGGTTGTAACGAGTGGTTATTTGAGTTACTGTTGCCTTTTTCTATCAGCTCGAACCAGTCTGGCCATTCTCCTCTGACCCCTGGCATCAACAAGGCATTCGCGCCCACAGAACTGCCGCTCACTGGATATTTTCTCTTTTTCGGACCATTCTCTATAAACCCTAGAGATGGTTGTGTGTGAAAATCCCAGTAGATCAGCAGTTTCTAAAATACTCAGACCAGCCCGTCTGGCACCAACAACCATGCCACGTTCAAAGTCACTTAAATCACCTTTCTTCCCCATTCTGATGCTCGGTTTGAACTGCAGCAGATCGTCTTGACTAGGGCTGTCCCAAA
>OMNW01000669.1:2498-15855 GCA_900303245.1 Selene dorsalis | reverse complement strand
GGCTGCCTCCGCTCTATCTTTCCCCTTCATCCTCCGTAAATGGGAAGTCCGTTTGATGTCTTTATTTTTAGGCGATAACAGGGTGCACTGACTTTGGGTGTTCCCTATTAGCGTTGCTGTGAATACGCAAAAATGTAAATCTGTACACTTGCTAACAGGATGGTAATTGCATACAATTACCAGTAAAATGTATACATTTACCAGTGGGATTGCTTCACATTTCCCTTGGTGAATTCTTGTGTATTTCCTGGGTAATGTGGGGGCAGAGCTCTGTATGTGGTACTGTGACTTTCATTACAAAAACTGCATGGGCGTTAAGCATTAATGAGTGTTGTAGTACAGTATTGTAATGGGTGTTGGTAAAGGCTGAATTAGTCCCATTAGCATAGAGGGTATATCAGGGAAAATTGTACATTTTGCAATAAAAACTTTGCTGCAGTTTCTTTATTACTGCTGATGGCTAGGGTGGGCATGACTTAGTTTTAACACCCCCCTTCACAAGACACTTGCCTCTCGCCACCAAGCAGCTTTCTCCCAGTACGAGTTGGGGGCTGTTCACTTGCCCATGTTGCTTAATTATGTCACCCTGCCTAAGCTTTCTGCTGCTACTGTATGTTCACAAATTTGTCTAGTTATTTGTCAACTCATTGATTAATTGATTGTCTTTAAAATACACAACATAGTGAAAGTTTCCTGAGCCCAAGCTAATGCCTTTAAATTACTGACACGAATCACTTAGTCTATAAATATACAATTAATTTGAAACAATTATATTATAAATGTTACACTTATTTTGAAACAAATAATATTTGCTGATTCTAGTTTCCCAGTTTGAAGATAGAATACTTATCTTTTGTCATATGGTGTCTGATAGATGATGGTAAGTTAAATATGGTGGGGGACATTTTTCATTATTTTCTGACTAGACTGATCGATTGCTCGAGAAAATAACCAACAGATTATTTGATTGGCTGCCTTCATATAAACAAGGTTAAATTAGAGAATGTGTTTGATGTTTTTGCTTTATAAGAAACAGGATTCATTTTCAGATCAACTATTTTAATGACTGACCTGAGTAAGATAACATGAGATGTTCTACAACTATAATTAAAGCAAAAATCTGCTTTATTATTTAGTTTCAATGCCTGTATTTTATTACAGAATAATGAGTCTTTTTGTGATTTATTATTAGAACTGTTGATGAGTAAGAGGTAGGAGACATGCTGTACTTTGCTGATACCGACTGGTTCCTCTTTCCTTGGCGTCTGCTACCACTCCCAACCCCACATATGGTGGAGTCAGCACGGAGCTGGTCCGCTGTTGTGTGTGCGGGTGTGCGTGTATGTGCGTGAGAGAAGCATGCACATGTGTATGTCCGCGAGATTACAAGCAAGGTGGAGAGACGAAAACAAGAGACAATTTCAAGAGAAATCCAGAGAGTCTGACGCTAAGCGTGTGGTGTGTATAATGTGTGTGTGTGTGTGTGTGTTTGTGTGAGTGCGTAGCTTGTGCCTGAGCGGAGCATTCGTCCATCTGTGTTTTTTTGCCATAAGACAATGTGTTAAAATGAGCCGCTTTGATTGCCGACGCTTTATGAGTCACAAGAGATGACTCACAATCCGCCTCCCCTGAACACACACTCATGAAAGTCACACAAGAAACACATACAGACACACACCTCGCTCTCTTTTCATCCACTGACCGTGAAGAATATGTGCAGGCAGCCTTACTCATGCATATTTACACTGAACACACACTCACTCACCTACTCAGCGGGCGCTCTCTAAAGGTTATTGTGTGCGAGTGTGTGTCTGTTTGTCCACCCGTTCACGTACACGCATGTGTAAAGGTCACTTCAAGTGAGGCTGACCACTTGTCTCTGCTGTGCACAGATTTTTGGATTGATATCGAGAACACTTGGACAAGCAGGCTAACAACCACTATTAACTGCACTACCTGCTCCAAAGATGTAATAAATACATAAATATCATAAACAAGCATTGCTGCCAATTACATCCAAGAGTCGTTCTTCAATCCTATTCAGAACCTACAATCATTCATTCACTCAGAACCCTTCACGGTCTATTCTTGACCAGACACAGCGAAGAGAAAGGGCAAAATCTGCTACTTGGCTTTAAGCACATTTTCCATCCAGATTATTGCTGCTCAATACTTTTCAAAAAAAAAAAAAAAATCCATTTCCCCCTCTTCCTTTGGCTGCTCGATACTTATGAAAATCCAATTTGGCTTCCTCTTTTCTTTCTTCCCTCCACAATTCGTGCATTTTCACCCACTCAAAGTGATTAGTGATCTGTGGGTATCGTTTCCAGAGAGAATGATAGCTGTGTTTTATGGAGGAGGGGAAAGGTCCATGGTTCCCCATCAGGGCTGATGTCCCTTGGAGAATGACTGGGCTGGGAGGGCAGACAGGAGCACCGCTGTCTCTTTGCAGATACAGGCAGTTGCTCTACATCACAGGAGGGAAGACGACTCACTTTATCTCTCCCTCGCTTCCTTCTTTCCCTCTCTGCTCCCTCTATCATTCATTCCTTTAGCTCCTCTCTCACAGGCGCAGTCTCTTTTTCTCAATTTCTCCAGTGCACGCACACACACAAGCAGACACACATGCCATATATCTTTCTAAGACACCCCTCCCCGCACCCATCCGCCCCCTCAAAGAAACTCATTTCAGCTTTGCGGGCTCCTCAAAAAGCCTCTTTACGCTGAGCTAACCTAAGCTAGGCTTCGTCTGCACCATTTGACAGCCTTTACATCTCAGTATGCTGAGCAAAAACACACTCACACAAACACACACAGCTTTTTCATGTGTACAGTTTCTGAAAGAGGCTTCAAAGGTTTGAAAAAAAAAGAAATAAAAACATCGGCCACAGTTCTACTTTCAGCCTATCACAATCCAAACATCCGTAGTAGTGAGGGCATCCACTATACACAAATACACCAAATACATTGTGTAATAATGCTGGAAACATATGTTAATACATGTCAGTCCTTAAGTAGGTGATTTAAAATGCTGAGCATAAGCCAGATGAAGCAATTAAATTTTCACTGCCACCTGGATGATTCATGGCAGACATTTTAGGACAGAAACTCCAGCACTAGGAGCTTACTTACTTAGCAATCAAAACGTAGCACAAATACTCTGTTAGAAATACAGTTGACAGAGTGGAGATGTCTCACTGTGATAGATGGGTAGATTGGAGACGTCATTTGTGCTCTATTCAAGATATTTCTATCCACCAGCATGGGTGAACGTTTCATTAAATAGCACATTTCACTGAATACACAGCAGTGCTGTCACAATGGGTGACAGCCGTCATCATGTCCTCTCTCTCATCCAATCAAAGAGCACAATAGAGGCAGATCAGCCTGTCACAGTCGGGTCTGTCTTCATGTGGGCCAATCAGTGCATTCATCAGCGTCATGCAGAGACAACCAATCGAGCAGCACCTACCTTCAGCCTTTTCAAGAGCACCATAGGCCAGAGCTCCCATTCATTTACACGCATGCACACACACTCCCGTATGAACACGCTCACACACGCATGCATCAGCAGCTTACCTTACCGAAAATGAAATTTATTTATTAATGGCAACGGTAAATAAGAACTTAAAGCCGACCAACTCCACACAGGTGTTCATTACCATACAAAAGCCTGTGAGTACATTCAGTTTCAAAACCAACCAGGCAGCCCATTAGCCATACACATAAAAAAAAAAAAATAAAGTAAAGAAAAACAAAACAAAACAGGGGGGTACCTCTGAGTTTTCCTAATTTCACAGAGGGTGGTGTTCCAAACAGTGAGAAAGAGGGCAGAAAAGGAAACAAGAAAAAAGGGGCAAAGAAGACACGGGTAGCAATGTGAGATTTGTTCATCAGCGAACAATTTTCAAAAGGCAAAGCACTGGCACTTGTTTTTCAGCTGCATTCAAAAAACACTGGGCAACTCAGGGGGTGAGGTATAACAGCATTTCTTTCATACACTGCAAGAACATCTGTTCAGAATCACATGCACTCGCCAATGTATGAACATGAGCCGATATGAAGACCAGACACGGCAGAGACATGCTGGAAGCCCATGAAAAGAAATGTATGAATGTGGATGAATGTTCTTGTGAAAACTGCCACAGTCATTGATTCAAACCCTGATGTAAAAGCACATATGCACACATATGGATACATTGTGCGCACACGCACACATGCGCACACACACACACACAATACACAATGCTCTCATTGATTCAATCAAACTGGTGAATATGGATGAGGGAAAATGTGATGAGGTGGAAGAGTAAAGACCAAATCAAACCATCCATGGAGTCAGTCGGTCAGTCGGCCCTTAGCTCCGTTTCCATGACCTGGAGCCCCGCCAAGTGTAACCCAGCCTAGCGCCATCAAGCCACAGTCATCTACTCCCTCCCATTAACCCCCTCCCACATCAGCAGCAATGATTATTCCAGCAGAAGTTGCTCTCAGGCTCATCACTCCTCAAAAATTAAACCAAAAAATGATTTTTAAAGCCATATTTCATATTTAATTGTTCCACTGCAAACGTCTGAGTCATCCATTCCAGTTTAAATTAAAACTGAAATTTCTGATGAGACCAAATGGACTAATTTAAAATGAAAAGAAACTCAATTACAGAAAAAAAAAACTGACCTTAGTTCAGTGCCTAGAGAGACAACTTCCTCCCGCGCCAGGTGGTGATGAAGTGGGGGAGGGATACAGGGAGTTGTGAGTGTGGGGGTGAGGAGGTAGGGGATGATGGTATAGCAGAGGACAACAGGAAGTGAGGTAAGAGGAGGCCATACCTTGGTCGCCAATCATCAGGTGTGCCAGACCTTAAAGGAAGACAAGAGCACAGTCAGCACAGCAAAGGATTATGGGGTGTGATGTTTGTGTGTGTGTGTGTGTGTTTGTGCATATGTGTTATTTGTTATACAGGATTTTGTCAATGACATGCTGGTGAAGGCTAAATCTCTCTGTTTGTTTGCTTGTTTGTTTCTGTGTGTGTGAGTCCTTTAAATTATTCCAAATGCCTATAAAAAAAAAAACTTTGTGGACACTAACTCTTCCTATGCAGCGATCTAACGCACAAACAGGTATGCACACAGACGTTTGGACACAGCCATACAACTAGGTCGTATGCAGTACAATATTGCATGTGTCAAGTTCTAAGTTATCTCGAGGTGAGAGCCACTCCGCAGGACTGCACATGGAATGTAGTACTTACCAGATATCAGCAACCAACCCTTACACACCCACACAGACCAACATACATTTACGCTGACTACCTTGCACTGTATTTCCACAATAGGGATGTAATGAGAACATGGAGAATGTGAAGAAAAAGATAAAAATGATTTCTGAGAGGGAGAAGAAGAATAAAAAAATGATAGAGCTAAATTATTTCATTAAGTGTACTTGAGAATTAAGGTAAGAACATGGAAGAGGGAATCAAATAAAGAAGCAAAGAAAGAGATCGGTTTGTTTGAACAAAGTGAAACAGGAAAAACTCAAATACAGACAAACAGATGGAGATCTGCAGATAGATAGATAGATAGATAGATATTGACCTTGATTGATAGATTGATAGATAGATGTGCAACCTACCTGGAGTGTAGCTGTGCTCTGGAAAGGTGTCGCAGCCAAGCGAGGAGAGAGAGAGACAGACATTCATTAACATGCATGCTCAGCCCTTGGGTTACCATGGCTACTTACTGTACATGCACACCCGTCCAGGGTTACCGTGGTAACACACATGCAAAGTCCACGCAAACGTCACAATGGATACCATGCTGCACTGGTAGCCCGAACTAAGGTTTGTCTAACATATACGCACACAGCAGCGTTAAAAAAAATGCAGTCTCTCTCTATGACTTTACATGTGCACAAATACATAAACACGCACGCGCACACGCGCACACACACACACGCACACGCACACACACACACACCAACCCACTCTTATAAATACTGAGGGTGGAGGGGGTGTGGGTGGAAATATACATTCCTACCTGTACGTTTGGATTCAAGAGCCGTTTACCCCAGAACTTACCTTGCAGCTGCTTCCTCTCCCCAGAGCCCCCCGACAGATAGCATGCAACAGTCACGCACGCACGCACACACACACACACAGACACACTCACTCACTCACTCACTCTCTCTCTCTCTCTCCATCACACACTCTGTCTTTCACACATAGAGACACACACACACTAACATTGACTATGGCAGTAATAATGATTTGTAATAGCAGGGTAAACATGTAGGAATGGATTAGCAGTGCAGGAAGACAAGGGGCATGCATGGTTCAATACTGGGACAGAGTGTGCATGTGCATGTGCATGTGAAGGTGTGCGTGTATGTGTGTGTGCGTAAGTGTGTGTGTTCTGTGCCGTGTGCTCATCTGAGTGTTTCTTTGCCTCTGCCCTTGTGCTAGCATGGCAGAAACAGGTGGAGCCATTAGCATGCTAACAGCGATTTGCCCTCAAGGACAATGCAAGCCAGGCCAGGCCTAACAAGCCAGGTTCACTCTGCCTTCACTGGAGGGCAGAATGGCTTAGACAGTAATTACATTTATGCATAGCCCTGCCCAACCTCTATTCGTTTACTAAAACTATATTTTGAATATCTGAAATAGCTATTTTGAAGTGCTTTAGAACAAAAGCTTCATAAAGAGCTCTTTCCTCAACTAATAAAAGATGTAATATACTGTCTTTAGGTGCAGAAAACATTTCTCACAGTACATAATAATATTGTATAACTTGACAAATATTTTGAAGCTTGTCTCAAATCTCTACAAAATATGAGTGTGAATAATAGTGGATCATTAGGGAGCCTTCAAGATATCGTGTAATTGTAAACGTGTACGGAAACTTGCACTGCCACAGCCAAATTGCTTATTTCTGGCTTCAAACACAGTCCTAAGGATTCATTTTTCCTCTAGCAGAGAATATTCATTCTGTATTAAAGATTCATAACAGATCTTTTTTCTAATTTTCAGAGTGTTATAATTTTTTCTCAGAGCTTCATTCAAATTCTATGAGGTTGCTGGGTTCAAAATACCACAATAATTTCAACTTTCCATATTGAAGATAAACTATTATGTACGACTCTGCCTAGCCTCTTACAACACAATCTGGACTTCTATACTCATATAGTCTCATTTTGAAAGATATAACTATGGTTTCACCACGTCCAATCAACTGCTACAGAGCCATAGATGTTGTATATTCTTCTTTAATCAAAGCAGGATTTTGACTGACTTTGACTTTATTCTCTACTCCCATTGCCATCTATTTAATTTCTCACAAATAAAACCTTTGAATTTATGTCTGCAGGGTGCCTCAATTAACCTAAGAGGTTCCCTTTTGACATACTATAAGTTGGCATGCACTACTCACTGGTAGTAATATTGATGCATGAATATTAGCTAAGCCTGTGGTCGGAGATATCCCACTGAGCTGGCATCTAGTCTGACCAAAATGAACCACGGTACATGGGGCCAGTTTTTAAAAACATTTTATACAACACAGCACTAAAAAAGTCTGCTCAAATCTCCTCTCAGACCTCTCTGTATCTCTGATCTATTTTCAGAGAATGGGAAACATGAAGTAGAGAGGTCTAAGAGAGAAACCAAGCTTCAGAAATACTCTTAAGATGTTGTTACTCTCTCTTATCCATGATATATGTTTTTTTTGTTAACTGGCCCCATTTGCTGCTGTTTATTTCTGTCTGAAAACCAGACAGTTCAGTGGAAAAACTCCATCCCTTCAATTCTTTCCTGAACTAATATGAATGAATTACTGGAATAACACAACCACTGAGAAACCACAGGAAAAATCATGAGGTAACCTGTATGTCATTAATCTACTCTCAATTTCTGCTAAACCCTGCAGCAATTTCTACCGAAACTCTGAAATGTGACTCTGAGGAAACCAAGAGGAGACCAGTGAAACACTAGCTTGAAACACCATACTATCCATGGTGCTTTTTTTCATTTGGTGCAGAATATAAGCATTTTACAGTCAAATACAGTGCTGCCCCTTATGTACATTCAGCCAAGCAGACCTCCTAACTGGAACCATTTTAGGAGTCTGCTATTACTAACTACTAGAACTACTGCCAAGAGAAAAAATAATTGTAGCACTTGTCCTCCACAGCAACACTTGGCATCACTCACATATGAAACCTGAATCCATCTCTAAGAATATGAAACAGCACCTTCAAAAGTGCAATAGCCTCATGTTGCGTGCCAAATTGCCAGTCTAAAGCAGGTAAGAGGCTTTGTGTAAAATGTCTGCACCTCCACTTTGGTCTGTACACTGCTGTTAGAAAAGCTCAGCAGTGTTGTGACTGCTGCTGGTGGTAGTAGTGTCTGCACACAGTGTGAATGTGTTTCTGCCCGTTTGTGCTACATGTGTTTGTGCAGGTATGTGTGTGTCTGTGTGCTCCATGTCTCCCGCTGTGCCCTAACCAGCAGCAAAACTGCAGACCGGATTAGACTGGCTGGGATCACACGTAATTCTCAGCGTAGCGCAGTTTTTGCAGAGAACTGACCGTAGATTCACTTGTTACTTCCTGAATGTATAGACACCCATCACACAGCAGCAAGCACTAACAATTATTTTCATTATTAACTCATCTAACCTAAGGTAAAGTCTTCTGATTGGTGGTTTATCCAACCATCACTCCAAAATTCAAGACAATTTCCGTAGTAAATTAATCTGCAGATAATTTGCATGATTATTTGTCATTTCTTTCCATAAAATGTCTGAAAAATGTGAAACTATCATCTTAAAAATATATTCCGTTTACTAAAATATATTAAAAAGAAAATCATTTAATTTTCACATTTGAGAAGCTGGAGTGCGCATATTTCTGGTGTTTTTCTGCTTAGAAATGTATAATCAATAATCAAATTGGTTGCTGATTAACTTGCTTTCGAGGAACTAATCAATTAATTGACTAATTGTTGCAGCTCTGCTTTAGTAATTCTTCGTAATTTAGTGATCCTCTCTGTCAACCAATTAATCATTTTAGCGTAAGTTAGCAATATGTGCCAGTTACCTTCACCATTTGAAAACTGAATATGAAGACCAGTGGTCAACACAGTCCTTTTTGCCTTAAAGATGCCTGTCATACATACACATTCAAACACACACACACACACCACCAAACGTGTAAATGCAATAGATTTGAGTGGCAGACGCGATGCTTCTGAAGTCACTAATGAATAGTTCTAATTCACTAATAGGTGAATTAGAGCCAGAGGCAGCAAAGAGTCTGGAGGATGAAGCTGAGGGATGGGAGGAGGGAGGGAGGGAGGCAGGAGGAGTGAGAAGAGAGAAACACTCCTGGCATGAAGTCTCCCTATTAGTCCGGTCTCCATGGTAGCATAGGCCATCCCACTGTCCACTAAATGCTAGTGTGATATGGTGGGTGGCGAAAGGGAGGTGTGATGCTGACAGTGGTGCTACAGTAGGTGGGGTGTGAGGTCAGGTTGGTGACAAACGGTGGCCACGCAGCAAGGCCACTCTGACATTTTTGGCAGATGCATTTGTGTCATTAAAAAAATCAATTGCTGAGCCAAAGCTGAATGGTATCTTTGGCATCGAAAAAAAAAAACATAGTAGTTTAGAAAGCTATTGATTAAGAATGCAGATTTGCTCTGTGAATGAACTGAGGCAAATCTGACGACACACACAACTAAGCAGCGGGGAAATGAAAGCATTTGCAATACTGGCCATAACAAGGTAGCTGAGTTCATTAAGCAGCTGTTTCGTTTTTGTAATGGCCATCATTACACTGCCCTGTATATTGGCATTTGTATTGACCATTCGACAGTATTAAGGGAGGGTGGCTCTTGTAGAGTTGAAATAATAAATCATTTGTGAGGAAGAATTTTTCTTTGGCCTGTTACTATAAGGCATATTGAAGTTTTATTTTCATATCGTTACTGTAAAACGTCTTCATTTCCATTGAGCAGTACTGACAGGACACTATTTCCTCTTTTATAATGCATGAGAACACTGACACAAAAACACATAGCATACACACTCACACATTCACAAACAGAGCATCTCAACAGGCTGCAAGCTGTTCAAATTAATGGCAGGCAATTGATTATACACACTTCATTTCAACAACCTATGTATGGTACCTGTGAAGGCCATCTAGAATCAATGCGATCCCATTAACACAGGCAGCTAGGTGTCAGCCATGTAACAGCCACTGATTTCCAGCCTCCTTGCCTAGTTCCAATTAAAGTCTCTCAACACAAGCCAACAACCGCATCCGTAATGGATCTATATGGTTATTGTGTTTTGCCAAACACACCACCTGAGCCCTGCAAAGCTTTAACACCGCAAGCCAGGTAAGGCTTCTCAGTGAGTTTCAGGAATTTGTCCCAAATCTCTAGACTACAAAGCTTCACGGTCTGAATGCAGCACAGAACAGCTGTTCTCAAACTCTGAGCTCCAGCTCCACTAAACTGACTGCACATCTTGGGAGGGGGCTTAGCTCTGAGTCCTGGGGGTACATACTAAATTGGCAGCCATAAAAAAATCAATACCAAACATAATCAGTATGCATGTCTTGCACTGTTTGTGAAGGCTGCTGGTCCATACACTCCAAGTGGAGGCAGTTGTGAAGGTGTGAATAAAAAATAGTTGTCTACACTGAGGAACCTGGTGTTTGGAATTAGAGGTGTAAATTTGGAGGTGAGCATCCACAAAAGTTATTGGATGTGCATGTGTTTATGTGTATGTGCATGTATGTAAAGGATGGGATGTATATGATGGGTCAGCATGGTTCTGGGCCTTACCTTCGCTGCAGTCGTTGCCTTGGTAACCGGTTTCGGAGCAGTCGCAGACGGCCTGGTTGTTGACCATACTGCACACCCCTCCATTCTGGCACTGGTGGTCCGGCCCACACCCAGACGTTACTGTGACGCCCTCTGAGCCATTCAGCGTCACTAGTGAGCCATTGATGCTCACCGCCGTGATCCAGCCACGGAAGGCGGGGTATTCCCTCACCGAAGTGGAGGTGAGGCGTAAGGGCGAGGAGTGAAGCTCTGGCGACAACCCCCCCATGTAGGTGTGGCTGAATACTGTCATGTCTCTTCTCTTGCTCTTTACTTCCGCCCATCCCTCCAGCCGCCCATCCACCTCCAATGAGGTGTTCCTCCAGTCCCGCTTGACACGCACTGCATGCCAACGCCCATCACTCACAGCCACGCCTGACTGCAGCTCGGCCGGATCGGCGCAGAAGATGGAGAAACGCAAGCGGAGGTGGCCATGGAGAAGCAGCAGCTCCAGGAAGTCACAGAAACCCTCGTCGTCCAGGTAGAGCAGCAGGCCCTCCTGGCTGTGAGTCCGCAGGCTGAAGCTCAGCACACTCTCACAGCAGGCGTTCCACACTGGGAAACGCCCCCATTGGCTGGACACGCCGCCAAACTCCAGGACCTCTCCTTGGGCCTGGCCCCCCACGCTGCACAGGCACAGCCCCAGGAAGAGCAGGGGGGCTGCCGCCCAAACACACACCGCCATCACACTCATACACACACTCGCTCTCACACTCACACACACACTGGAGGAGAGAGAGGCTAGAGCTGAGGTGTTCCCTCTAGCCTACAGCTCATGGTGACAACTGTAGGGCGCTTCGTAGAACACTTTGGGGGTGTCTCAGGTGCACCCTGCTTTGTGGGAAGTGCTCTTTACAAGGTGATGCTCCTACACAATACAGCTCCAGTGGGGGAGGGGGTCAAACAGCAGCTCCCTCCGTCCTTTCAGCACGCTTGGGACATCTTCTTTGGCCGTGGCCTGGTGTTTGTGTCTTTTCCGTTCAATGTCCTCTCTCCATTCAGTCCTTCCTCACTTCTGACATCTGAGATTCCAGGTGTGTGTATTTGTGCGTGCATCTGTGTGAGTGTTAGATATGTGACGAATAGGATGTGAACTCCATCTTTGTGCCCTAGATAGGGCCTTATCCCCCATGCAGGCAACTCCCCACGGAGTACGAGTACAAGTGTGTGTGGCTCACACACTGGTAATGGAGAGAAATGACACCGTCATAGCAGAATTTTCTCCCCCTCCTCCCTATCTTAGTAGGGCAAGACTTAAGAGTGTGTGTGGGCAAATATGTATGTGTGTGTGTGTGTGTGTGTGTGTGTGTGTGTGTCTGTCTGTGTGTGTGTGTGTATGTGTGCGTGCTCGTGTATGCGTGTGAGAGTGAGGTATGTGCGTGTCTCTCACTGCCGCGTCATCACTCTCTCCAGCGACCTACAGAGAGAACAGAGACGGCACAATCAACCAGGGTCACACACACACAAACACACACACACACAGCGGTGGCATCACAAACACACAACATACACAAGAACAGCCGGCTATTATTCTGAAATTACTCTCTCTTAAGCATTTTGAATGCACGCGCACACACACAGACATACACACACACTACACAGTTAACAGGCCCCGGTCAGGACCGTCTATGAACATACTAAACATCTACACACTAAAGGTTGTTTTTCTTTATCTTTTTTTTCCACACAGCCCACACAACAATGACTAAACACATACAGTGCAGGCACGCGCGCACACACACAAACAGCTCCTCCTCAACAAAAGCTCCCATCATGCCGCAGATTTTTAAAAGGTGGCATAGCCTACCTGCCACTGCCTTAAAGTCACACAACACGGGCTACATGTAATCATTCCTGATGGACTACTTGATGATAGCGACCGACTTTTGTGTTTTTAGTTCATCTTATTTTCAAATAGAATTACTAACAGTAAACGTTGGGCACCTCGCGCCACCGTCAAGGATTCAGTAAGCTTTATCACAAAGAGCGGGAGCAGCATCGCGCGCTGCGGCGGATGACTCAAAACCGCCTCGTGCTTTATCGAATTAACGGCTCCGGAGCTAATTTCCAACGGTCGAACACATTCCCACACAACACAACGGCACAACAACACACACACTGCCTGCAGAGCCGTGTTTCACATAGTTTCTTCTCCGCGTCTCGAGTCTTTGAAAGGCGCAAAGCGGTGGCATCACAGTTATTGATGGACGGGGTGAATGAATGCGGTTGAAATATCGATTCTCGATTTGCCACCATACCTCCTCTCCATTTTTTTCTCCTTCGCGCCCGCTGCTGGACTACACCGGTGTTCAGTCTTTTCACCTGCGCCCCAACACTTAACTACAGCTTAGCTAACCGGGCGGTAACACTGTAATTACTTTTAAAAAATACAAATTTTTATAGAGGTTTTGAGCTGTAAAGGTAACAACCTCACTTCGATAAATGTTTTTTTTTTTTTTTTTTTTTTTTTTT
>OMNW01000668.1:11978-66835 GCA_900303245.1 Selene dorsalis | reverse complement strand
CCTCTGAACCCCGACTGATTTAATCTTATTTTGGTGAGATATACAATAATGATTCCAGTTTACAATACTTGTTATTGTTATGCAACAAAGTTTCTACCACAGAGAGTAAGAAGCTCAAACCTGCAATACCATCAGTATCATATGTTTAGTTTGAAATATGGATAATTAACAACTCAAGCCTCAAAGTACTCTGGACTAACATGTTAAATGGTAGTTTAGAAATCAAGAATGAGACTAGCTACACACTAATCCAAAATGGCGCCCATGAAAAAGTCCTCACTTCACTAGTTGTGTGTTTTAATGCTGATTGTTTCACTTTATTTCTTAAGGAATCTGAGGTGGGACATTGAATCAAGGGGTCATCTAGTGGGGGAAAGTTGCAAGTACTTCTCTCTAAGTGTAGCAGAAAGGGCAGTCCTCACTTCATCTGCACACTTACCTGGAGCTCACTATGATGCCCATACAGGAATGTGTGTGTGTGTGTGTGTGTGTGAGATCAAAAATTGCTGTGTGAATGTGTGAGTGATTTATAGTAAAAAACATACTGAGTGGTCGATTGTTTGTTTATTTTTATTTACTTATATTTAACCAGGAAGTGCCATTGAGATCAGAAATCTCTTTTGCAAGGGAGACCTGGCCAAAGTAGCAGCCATGTAAAATCAGCACATACAAGATACTAAAAACAATAAAGCAAAATGTCGGCCACTCAGACACAGTGGCCACTCCAGAAGAACAATGACATTCCTCTCTCACTGCATTCTTTATGATACACTTAAACTCATTAATAGATATGAATGTTTTTACTTCAGGAATGTTTTGAAAATTATTCCATGACCACGGTGCATGGCGGGAAAATTATGTTTTGCCAAGGTTTGTCCTGGCCCGAGGTACATTCAAAAGCAACCGCTTGGATGCACACAGATGGTAAAAATAACTACTAGAATTAACAGAGAGAAGGGTACTGAGGTATTTTGGGAGTTTATCCAACAGAGCTATGTAAGTGAATATGTACCAGTGCTGTTGTCCACAACTAGGAAACACATGCATTTACAAAAATAATAATAATGGGGGAAAAAAACTGCACACCAAATTGTGTTTTACAGCTCTCTGTTGCTGTTTGGATATGAATGAAAAAAAGTCATACAGCCAGAAAGTGTAGATAAACATTTACAAAGGACCAAACTCCCTGGAAACATATTATTTATGTCACTTTGACAACAGAAATCATACATTTACCTCAGGGTGTGGCGAAAGTATTTATGCTGGTGAAATAGCACTAGTCACGAGCGAGATCCAAAACAATTATTACAGTTTTAAGAGAAACAATGCAGATTTTGTGAATAACTGAAATATTCTTCAGTTACAAAAAAACAAAAAGGATCATTGAGCTTCCATCCCAGTCCTTAAGCACTGCCACTGGTGATGTTGAAGTGATAGCTGCAGACCGGGGCTTGATTTGACATGCCAGCCTAATTAGTGCGATTATCACACAGCTGCACAGGCTGAGAGGATTTGAAGTGGTTTTTATCAAAAGAATCATTTTCCCAGGGAATGCCTCATCCTGACAGCGTGTGCACTGCCAGATCCATTTGGGTTTGGGATGTTCAAGCGCTGTTCACTCAAATATGCTACAGAACGGAGAGGGTGAACTCACATCGGACAGACTGAGTTTTTACTCAGTGTGATATTGCATGAGTGATGCTGTGAAGTGATTAAATGGCTTCCAAAGGGGTACAGGTACTGTGCTGCCTGAGACCTCTGGAGGCTGGTGGCATATAATCCACACTAGTTTAGCTCCAATTCATTCTCTGAGCTGGCACAGGGCGGAGGGGGAACTAAATTTGGCTGCTGATCGTAGGCTAATTAACAGAATTAACAACTGAAGGAATTCCTCAGTTCTTGGGACTTGGCTTTCAGTTCTGTTGAATTCGGGCTAATTTGGAGTTATGACACACTGTGACTTAAAACTGCTCTAATTAATATTTCAGTGGACCACTGCATGAATACGGCGGGGATCTTATGTATAAGTGAATCCACAAAGAATTATCACTGAATGTTTTTGTTCAGTTTCACATCATTGATATTTTTACTTGCAGCAGCATCAGACAAAGTTAGCATCTAGCTGAACCTAGCCAGTGGATATAGTCAAGCATTGAGCAACTAAAGAGGCAGATGTTTCCCTCAGGAGTAAGTGGAGACCAAAGCAGAGCTAAAAGGAGACGCAGCATTGGATGTATACATCAGGTGGTCACAAACATGACTCCAGAAATAGCTAATCAGCTGTATCTCCATTAATCCTATAACGCAGTGCAACTTAAGGAAACATGCAAACAGACAAAACAAGTGTGTCTCATCCATGTTCATCATCAATTTAAGTCATTTTTTGGATGATTAATAATGACAAATTACTGAACATTTTCGTACTTTCCCTTAATTAATGAGGACTGTGTATAAACCTGATTTGTAATCAATGACTTCAGACATGCAGACCTTGGTCTATGAGTTGGAGTTGTGAATATTTGCATCTCATGGTCAGTTTATGATGTTTGCATGTCTTTTCTTTGGGTACAGTATGTGGAGCTCTCAGGGCCACAGTGTATTTCTGTGTCTAACCTCTGTAGATAAGTAACTGCTGCTGCTCAATGACAAAAAAAAGAGCTAAATGCAGCTCAAGAGACAGGAAACAGACGTATTATTGCAGTTCAGGATACATTTTATACAACAGCATTAATAACTTATTCAGTCAGGGCAGTTTGAGTCACTAAAATGTACTTGGTAAACTGTGCTGATGTTAAGCACCCCGCTCTCATATTGCATAAACTCCCTGAAACATAAATGCATCTTTCACCCTCGTTCACAGAACAATAACATAGTCTCAGTAAAAGAATCTCTGGCTTCCCTCTCTCTCAATCGTCATATTGTACTCCACTACAATACCACATATTGCTCACTCTCTCAGGATGGTTCAGAGTAATGCCACTGACCATGCATGTACACACCAGCATGTTATTTGGCCTGGTCTGTTGAACTCCTCCCCCTTCTTTTTGCCCTTGGGTGGGCTGGGGTCTTCAGTGCTCCCCCGGACCTGCATGGCCTCTGCAAGCACTTCCAGAGTTCCCCCCCTCCACCGCCCGTGACGTCACAGGTCCGACTCGGAGAGCAGCCAGTGTTTGCCTGTCACCGGGGTCAAGAGCGCAGGGAGGACCGTGAAAGGAGGACCAGGGACCTTCTGCGCCACGGCACCCATCACACCTTGACCGTCCACATAACGACTCCCAACAGCCAGCCTGCTGTGAGCCAGCCGCCCATGGAAGTTCTCAAGGTAAGGCAAAAAAACAGTCTGGTACACCTGTATGAGTGAGAGCCACGATGTGAAGGGTGGTAATGTTCTCTAGACAACATGGTGGTGGATGCTGTCTTGTGTATCCTTGATTCCATTGCAATTTTTTCGTCTCTTTGAATCAGAAATTCAACACGATTGTGAACCTTTGGCTTCAGGAATTTACTCAATCTGTGTCAGTGCCTGAGAGACAAATACAGTGCTCTGAGAGTGGACTGTGTTAAATCCATAGGGGGGATTATCTCTTGACAGAATTCCTGTTGCCAGACATTTGGCATTCAACTCATTTAATCCTATTTGCTCCACTATGCTGACATATTTTCATTCATTTGATTCCTGGTGTGACCAAAGGGACCCTAAACACATGAGAATACATAGATCAGGATTTGATTTTTTTCTTTTGGAAGATAATATACGTTTTAGATAATTGAGATTCATGCATCTTGACTACATATAACCATTACATTTTGATGCCATTAAGATCAGGACTAGTTATCAATTTTCACCCCACTGGGAATTACAAACGGTGGTAAAAAAAAAAAAAAATTCCAGCTGTCAGACTATTGATATATAGTTGTCTCTGTTGGGTTTATTGATTTTCTGTCCATACAATATAAAAAAGAAATCTTCATTTCTGCCAATTAGCACAGATATATGCATGTGATATCATTAAGTCCAATGAGTTCTGCAAGATGAGTGTAACGTCTCTGTTGTTGAGTGGAGGGGATAAGGTCATGAGTGACATCACTTGTCAGCTTGTGTGAAGTTTTCATTTTCAACTCTGACGCTGTCAGTGTCTTTATTGATTGTAAAGTAATCTAATCCTTTAGCATTATACGATTCGATACTGCAACAGTGTCACTTGGCACGTGGATGGTTTTCACGTGGATTTGTGTCCATGTGCAGAACAGAAAATTACTATAAATTACTTGTTGTATTTTTCCTTTGTAATGACATTAGACTCCCACTGGCTCATTCTCTTTATACTGGAATATCACCACATGTTTCACATGTTTTCCTTTGTTGTTCAAAAGGATGGTTGCAATCACGTTTGAACAGGAAAGCAACTTGAGGAGACAATCTGCAGGAACTTTTCCTCATATTGTATCATTTTCCAGACAACAATGTCAACTTCCTCGACAAACACTTTTTGACAGTTTGAACCTAACATGTCTGTGGATTATCAGAGACCCCCCTAAAACCGTGCAGGCAGGGCAAAATTAGCTTAGAAGTACCAGGCAGAGCTGCTGGACCATGAAAGTGAAAACATAAAGCTCAGATGAGGTTATCCAAAAGGGGAGGGGGGGACCCTTAATTAGCCAAGTTACCTCTGACCCCTGTGAGAATCAAGTGATCAAGGATCAGGGCAGAGGCAGGCAGAGGTTTATTAGACGTTCACTTAAGTCAGCAACAAATAATTATTATCAGGTTCAAAACTCATAATTAAATTGGCTGATTTATGAAAGGAAGTAGTTAGTATTCTGAAAGAAATCAGTGTAAAGCCTGCTCTCTCTCTGATTTTCACTTGGATGATTTAGGCGGATGTAAATAGAGTAAAACTAGTCATGCAGTGGACGAATGTGAATTTTCCATTTTTGGCCCAAATTTACATTTTGGCAAGTTAGCAACATTAAAAGTGTGCCAAATTAGCTATAAGCACTTCCTGTTGGTCCATGTACCGGTGAATATGCAAACAATCATCACATAATGAAAATGTGATGTTTTAGAAGGAGCATCTGGGGTTAAAAGTGCAAGAAGAAGCATGAGTTTGGATGCAAATTCAGGCACAGAAATTCAGATGTGGAGGGTTTTTAAGTACCGTTAGAGCCTCCATGAGCTGTGTGTCACGGCCATGGTAGCAGCCGCTGACAGATAAGCCAGCCAACTTGTATTTTTTCCACATAGTTTTTTTTAAACACAGTCATGCATCTGTCCCTTTCACCTCTTGCAGTATCTTTGCCACAGATGTCTAGAAAAACACAATCTGCCTCAACAAAATTAGTTCAAACTAAAGTCACAGTCACAGCTGCCATCCTCACTGTTTTATAACACTCTTCAGAAAGAATAACAAATGATTTCTTGATGCAGACTTGTCTGCAAGCAGCACGCTGGCTGTCTAGCGTGTGATAGTAAGTAGAAATAACAGAGATAGTTAATTTTAATCATTTAACCAAGACGTAGTCGGTGGTGCAATAAGGATGCCTGGCAGACATGGGTTACAGTGAATAATGCAAGATGTATTTCCACTAAAAGTGTTTACCACAATGGGAAAGATCCATTAAAACCTCTCCCCCAAGAGACAAACCTTACAGATAAAGTACAGTATAGAGAAAGTCTCAATCTCCATGGAAACTAAGAAACAGAAATATGACATGTAAAGAAATAAAGCAACAGCGTGATCCATGATGCACAGTGCTCCCTATAGACACGCAACGACAACTAACAAACTGATAACTTAAAAACAGACTGATTGGTCGAGGTTAAGTTAGAGTTGACTTTACACAATGGGACCTTTCTTGTGCTTCCACGGTACATTACAGCTAGGAAAGTTTTCCTCTCTGTGTACTGCAACTTTTCCCCTTGGAGCTGAGTTGTGCGCACATCCGTGCCGTCTTAGATGTTATCAGGGTTGTTATAGAACAATGACTGTGAAGGAGCATCAACAGTGTTAGTTTGTATACTTGATTAAAATCCTGAACTGTGTAACGGACCCCAAAAAAAGCCAAAACCCTTCTAGTAATAATGTTGAATTAGGATAAGAAAAAAATGACTAGATCTTTTTAATGGCAGAAATTTTTAACTTTTCAGAGCATGGAAAACAAGAATCCTTGTATGTCTCGATGGAGTCGGAGTGAGCTCGCACAACACAGCAGGGTGCTGAGTCCAGCTCACCTACATGGAGTGCATTAAATATATCACCTGTGACATGACAAAGCTGTGAGAACAGCCTAAGGTCTAAATTTCTTCACACATTACTCATCCACACAGTTGTGCACTCTTAGAGCTGGACTAACATGATTGTGTTATTGTATTCACAAACCCTGCTTCATTTTTTAAGGGTCCTATCCTGGTGTTCTCACACTGGCCAATTACAATATAAATCTGTGGTGGTAAGGTGGTAAGGTAATTGTGCTGTTAAAGCAGCCCTTTCAATATTTAGTACATGAAATATGGAGGGGAGGTTACTTGTAGCAACAAACTCATAGTGAATACTTTTTTTCTAAAAATGGAGAAAGATACTTGCTCTTTACCTCTAAGCATACAGCTGATCTATTCCAAAGAAATGCAATAGTATCAAACACAGTTATATATATATTTATGATGGCCCCGAAAAAAACCTTGACTTTTAAAAATCATCAGATTCAGCTCCACGTGCAGGCATTGGTGGTTTACACTGACCTTTTCCTCAAACTCCAGGCACATTGAGCTGAATAATGCTACATGTTTGTGCTCTTTGATATTCTGGGGGGAAGAAACTCTGAGGTCTCTGACTGAGCTGAGGCCGAGCTCAGAGAGCTTTTTGTTTAGTAGACTCATCAGAGTATACCTAGAGCTCTGTTCTAAATTTCCCGTTGATTATTCAAGATAATGTTTTCAAAGAGAAAGACATGTCTGTACAAGTTTCAAAGACTAATGCAAGTATTTCTCAGCCATTTGCAAATGTGTGTCTTTAGCTTTTTGGTTCTACACTTTATCTGTAAAGTATGATAAAGTTGGACTCTGTGACCTGACCCCTGCTACTTCAGGGAAACAGTATTATATGTAGTACAGAAACACAACATTATCTCAAGGCATCTCAAATGGCCGTCTTCCCCGATCAGTTTGGTTGTGGGGATAGAAACAGGGGAGGGAGAGGGAAGAGGGGATCAGGAACAACTGTACATAGGTGTATTCAAACTCTTGTAATGTTATGATAATAATAGTTATACCTTTGGGTGTAACAGTGTTACAGCAATACCAACTGATTTTTTTAAAGTAAACAGTAAACAGAGTATTTTTTTCAATTGCTTTACTCTTTGATTCTGTTCTCTGACAGAGTGCACCCCCCACACCAGGCATGATGACAAGGCTCTGTGTATTTATGTAGCTGCTAAATTAGGGTTTATTGTTTGTCACTTAAGCAAGTGCATGTTCTTAATCCCACTCGGCCTTGGACAATGTGCCTCATTCTTGGAAGAGGATGTTACATTCTTGCTAATGTTACCCTTTAGCCACCGGCTAAGGAGCAGAGAAGACATCTCTTTGTCCCTGGCTCCTCCTCTTGATGAAGCGGTCTGTCTCTACAGTAGTTGCTATTTGCTGTAGAGAATTGTTACTAAGGGCATTAGGCAAGAGAGCAAAATCTACTTCCTTGAGGCGATGGCGGAAATCAGCACATGCAGTAATCATTCATCTCAAAACTCAGCTCACATTACCACTGTGGACCTAAAGGAGTTTAGTGTCTTCTATGGTGTCAGTCACTTAAACATAGTTGTGGATTCAAGTTTTGCTCAACTTTCAGCCCCTTAGTTGCATCTGTGTTTTCTGTGTATTTTGTGATATGCACAAATGCACCAATTAAAGAGCTCAGTACTGCTTCAGCCTGAATGACCTTAAAAACATATAGTCACACTGAAGAAGATGTGCAGAGGTCTGAGCTGATCACAGCCAGAGCAGTTAACAAAGATTTAAAACATTACTCAAAAGTACTCAAAGTTAAAAGTACTCTCATTGCATTCTGTCTACTGCTGCTGTAGGACTTGACTGGTGTTCATACTAGACTTAGTGGGAGCTGCACTGGGATGTGAAACCGCTCCTGGCTGTTGTCAGCAGAGTTATTGTTACTAGATTTACAACTCTCTGAAGAATTAGGAGTTTTGAGCTGACCCACGTGAGACACTGTTGCTGCTGCCATGTTTAAATGTCGATAGAGATGCAAACATGTGAGCAGTAAGTGTGTGAGCGGAGTTGGGTGGCTGCACAGAACAGTTAGCTTGGGAGGGTGACACGTGAGAAGGATGATAGCCACATAGAAACGTGTCGGATCGGCTGAGGAGTGCATCACAGCCCCACAGCATCATTTGTTGCTGTGATTTTTTTTTTTTTTTCCCCACATGGAGCCACCAGCCCAGTGAGAATAGCAGCCCACCAGGAAAAGTTCACTCTGCTGCACTGACAGATGAAAAAGAACAGATTGCCTTCATTTTGAGATCATGGGGGCACAGCAGAGGAAGAAACACTAAAACATTTCCTACACCAGGGATGGGCAACTCATTCCACAAAGGTTTTTGTTCCAACCAATCAAGAGCACACAGTTCGACTCATCAGCTGTCTGAAGACTGAGATCAGTTGATTAAATGTCAGGTCTGGTGTGCTGCTGCTTGGTTGGAACAAAAACCTGCAGCCACAATGGCCCTTTGTGAAATGAGCTGCCCATCCATGGCCTGCACCATCTTTCATGCTCAGAGTTGAATGTAAATAGAAAAATGAATGTGCTCCATGCCAACTTCATGTGCATTGTAGCTACTTCATGTTTCTTTGGTCAATTGGCAACACGTAAGGCGATGCAGTGAAATTATTGTACAATGAATTGGTGAGAGTTCATCATGTTTAACAACCTGAGAAATGTTTACCACTAGTCAGAGAAACCGAAAGTTTTTTTTTGTTTTTTTTTTTACATTTTGCAGAACCCTCTTTCACAATTGTTTCCAGTAAGGGATGTTCAGTCTATAGTTTTACACAACAGCAAACTTCATTCAGCTACACCGATGATAAGTCTTGTGTTTTTTATCTGATACGTGGGCTAAAGTGCAGAATCAGAGATGAGAGTATCAAATAACTAAAAAAGAATCTTTACAACCAAAATAAAACATAGTGCCCCTGTATGCTATAGAACAGACACCGTGTTGCCTGTAAACAAAGAAAAAAGTTCACCAGTTATCTCGATCTTGAGGGTTTTTAGTTTGTAATTGTTTCTCTGTAGATTTTCTTTGCCATTAATCTAATGGCATATACATCATTATTCACTGGAATTAAGTCTAAAGTGAGCTCACATTACATTGCTTTCTTCCCAAAGACTCAGATCAACTGAAGACAACGCAGAGATGTATTTGGAGACAAGTCAGTGCCAGCTAAAAGAACCTAATCGTAACAAGCCTTTCATGTGAATTTAATGTTGCCATACTTGTGATGAAAACTGACGTTGTGTGAATGATTTGTTTTTGTGCGTACACAGGCCATTTTGTAGTTGGAAATTGCTCAGCTTTCAGTGTAATGTGCCATCTGCAGGCCCCATGCTGTAGGAAAAAGTGAGACTTGGTATGTTTTGAATGTAAACCAGGTCAAGGTTTTGTATCAAAGACGCTAGCAGCGATATAAATAAACTTAAACTGCATATATAGGTGGCCCATAGTGGGTTGCTCTGCAGTTACCATCTTGGCAGTGCCTCACTCTGCTCAACTCAGCTAATGCATTAATGGCAAAGAGTTGTGCAGAGCTGAGATACATACACTGGGCCAACAACTGTGGCAGGCATCTGGTCCCTTTAGCATCATTAGCACAGCTGAGCATCTGGGCGTCTTGCTTGAGGGGTAACTCCAGGCTAATCCAATTCTGGCTAATTAGCTCGTTAATGGGCTAAGCTAACAATCCAGGTATAATGAATGCAGACACAGATACCTGCTAATTAGTGCTAATGTACAAATGGAATAATACTAAAATTTCATTCACTTGACAAAAGAAAATCCTCACAGTTTATTTGCACAAAAAAAATGTTCAAAATGCACCAACATCACAAACAACTGAGATGTCAACACAGCAAGAGGACAGACAAGAAGTGGCTGGTCAGCTGTGAGGGCACCCACCTGTCACTCAGTGCAATGCACCCCACCTCCTTACAGTTGTAATGAAGAGAGACATTAGCCATTGAGACCAAAACTGTTTGTATCAGGCTGTAAACATGTTTATTTCTGCTGTGAACTGAGACGTCTGACTCAAGTGGCCAGCACTTCAGCCATGCAGGTACTGATGGTAATATTTTGTATGATGAAGTTTATATAACAGGTAGACAAAGATAAGACCCAGTCTAGTTCAGGTGCACTTCATTTGCTGATCTACTGGTGGACAACATGATGTTCTCCTTCCTGAGTACTTATCGGCCTCTGTGATTTATGGATTTTATAGATTTGTAGTTCATTTAGTTTGGAAGATACTGTCTTCCAAATCTGAATCTCTTCATCACCATCACACCAACTGTAATTACATCGATGCATTTAAGAATTATGCTCAAAAATAATAGCATATGGCTGAGTCACTGAAGAGCTATATTTTACTCCAGCTATGATTTTTTTTTGGCTGTTTGTTAAATTATTCTCTGCGCACTTGACTTATTGACAAGCTGTTGCCTTTGATGTGTTGAAAGCAAACATCTCAGTAGCCAGTAGCTCTAATGAAGCCATTCTATTAAATTTTAGCAGACAGTAAATGTTAAGCGTCTTCCTTTGACAAAATGCCCTCAAGTGTGGCAGACTGCCAAGGATGTAAGAAACCAAGTGAGGCTGGCTGAGGGATATGAATGGATCTGTTTCTTTTCAGGGGTCAAGGAGTGACGACTATCTCTCGAAATGTTATTGGTCCTCAGGCCAGAAGTCTAAAACATGGACCCATGTGCTCTCCTTGAGAAGGTAATAAACCTCTGTCTCACAAAGAGTCTATGAATAAAGTGAGAGCTCTGCTTGCTGTAGGGATAAATGAAATACATCCCTTGTTTATAGTTCCCTCTCAACCCAAAGGTTTGGCTGAAGGAAAAGGCCACACTGTCGAGGGGGAGACAAAGAAACGCTCTACTATGAGTTTACAGAGAATGCTTTCTCTGTTCGGTTCTGTCCAGCCAGGAGGCACATCCCCTGTGTTTGTGCTCACCTCTCCAGCTCCTAGTGAGTTTCCAATAATCCAGACAAAGACGTGAGGCTGGTGGTTATAGCAGCAATGCACAAGATGCAACAACAGATGTTTGCATTAATTTTCTGCACAACCGATAAGAATGAGTCACTCGTGAGGGACCTGATTGGCAGCTTGATTCATGGGGTAAATGTGCATTAGAGGGATAGCGATTTCTTCATTGTGCATATAGTGCATTCTCTGTATTGTAAATAAAGATGCATAAAATTGGCTTTCAAGGCAGTGTATCAACTCTTGCGTCTCTGCTAATAAAAGCAGATTCATATCTTCATGGACAGTGGCAAAATATAAGTTGCAGCACTGTAGATAATCAATGCCTCAGTAGAGAAAAACATTTTTTGCACTTGCATTTATAATTGGCATCACTGTGCAGGAACATTGGTTGGGCTTATGCAATATTGGCTGTGTTTTGTCATTACGTAAATTAATACCATTTTTTTTAAATATTTAGATTATTATTTATCTGTGGCAGTTTCATTACAAGTGTGGTATCGTACCTAATCCTTCCTTTTTTGCAGTTACTCAGACCAATAGATTAAATTAGTACAATGTCATTTTAATTTGACATAACATCTTGTTTGGATCTAGCTGGATTACAGATGATTTACTTGCTGAGCTAGATTGACTTTTATCAAGTGAGTGTGTAGTTTTTTCTCATTAGAAATTTCAGCTCCATCTCCTTTTTCTCTGTTCTTCTAGTGTCAATAGAAAAACATCTGCAGTTATGATATGAGAGACAGAGTGCATCTGTGGATAACACATTCTGTAGCAACACAGAACGCTGGACGAAAAGCCTGAATAAAGGGAACAAAAAACAAATTCCTCATTCACTATTCTCTCTCTCACACACACACACACACCCATAAACACAGCAACTCAGTACCTACAATCTTGACCTCAGTCACAAAACATTTTTTCCATGCCATAGGTCACGGCATCCATTAGTTTGTGTTAGCCTAAAATAAAAGTTTGAAAATCAGTTGAATTGCAAGTCATTTATTTAACCATCACAATTACACAAAAGCTGTTTAATTAAGGCAAAAAATGTAGCATAGTTAAGCTAAAAATCCTACATAGTCCCTCTTTATATGGACTGACTGTACCGAATGGACAAAGGGCTTCACAAAAAGTTGACTTCTGTGAAAGCAGATGTGTTTGACAATGCTGTGTCTTGTGTACTTGGTTATTCTGCAGACTCCTGCCAACTAAATCCATCCATCCACTGGGGCTGAAGCCAGTCCCAGGTGACATAGGGTGGGGGCAGGGTCTGTCCTGAACAGGTCACCTGTCTCACAGGACACATAGAGACAGTTTATACCTTAAAGCAATTTAGAGTGACCAGTCAACTGGACATGCAAACTACATACAGAAAAATCCAAATCTAAACTAGACTAAATGTTTGGTTCATTTACTGTTATTTTTCTTAACTTGTATTCACATATTTTTCCCAAATGTGATTTATCATTCTCATTTTGCCAATAATGAAGCTACAATTTCTGAGATTCAGAATTTAGGTACAAGAGTAAAGGAAGCATTTTGTTCGGTTTCCTCACATTAATATACACATAATGTGCAACTTGGAACTGGGAACTTGTCATGGAAACACAAGAACTTGTGAGGTGGTTTTTCAGACTAATTGATGAAGCAATATTTTGCAGAATTGAAATGGAAAAACTTTTTTTCTCTTTGGATCTGTGACGCATGCCATATCATGCCCCAAGGAACCAGCTCCAACTGAAGAGACAGACTGCTGGAAATCTGTCGTCACATTTAACTGGAATGAGATCGTGAGAGGACAAAACTCAGCTTTATTCGCATAACATCACTTAATGGAACCACAGACCATTAACAATTGTATTTTGTCGCCTTCTCTATTTATGGGAACCTTGCTAGTGGTTTCTGTGCTCTTCTCCTCATTACAACATGTAAAGAGCCACTACAAGACATTAAGAATGTGACTCGCGTCAAAGTTGGGGAACAGGTCAGGAAGACCAGGACTAAGGGTTGTTGTTTTTTTTTTCATTCAGTTTTAAATATTGATGTTTTTGCACACCCCCTCCATTAGGACAAATCTAATGAAAGAATAAACCAAATTTTGAATGAATTTGTCATGCTGTAGCTTGTAGGTAGTCATCCTGCTCCTGCTGCTTGGGCATCTCAAACCAAAGGAATTATATAATCAATTGTGTTGTGATTTCACTCTTGTTTTCACCAGCACTGGTGCTTCACCACACAAATCAGACTACAATGTTTTTTAAAAGTCAATGACCACGCCCCCTGGGCCCCTTTGCAGTGCACCATTGACTGTGTGTGGCGCCATGATCAACTGATTCACAAAAAAGAAAGCCTATAAAAAGCTTTTGGTGGAGATAAACTCCCATTGACTGCTGCTATGCTTCTACTCTCAGGGTGGATTTCAAATGCTTTCTAGTACAAAGAGAGCTGGCCTAAGATGGACAATGCCACATCTGAAGAGTCAAATTGAACATGTTTCTCTGCACCCTTGAGCCTGCAAATACTGTTAGCTTGAATGAGGCCATTAACCTTGTTTACCCTGCAAATGTGACTGCATAGCAATTCACAGTTAAATGCAATTAACCTCTAAAAATCCCCAAAAAATGGGTTATTGGTAAACACACCATACATTTGGGTTTTAATATGGCTGGTTTGTTGAGAGACAATGGTGTCAATTGTGTCCCTGTTGTTCAGAACAAATAATGTTTTATACTAGATGAGCAGAACTAAAGATTAAATGTTAGTTGGCCTTAAGCAAGCTTCAGTTTGCAGACTACTTGCCAGCCAGTAGAAAGACTTCTTTGTGGGATGGAGGTGGTGACGTCAAATGGGCTTTATAAAGACATAAATTCATAGTTAAGCTGGAACAACAAAGCAGTGGGAGGAGTCTCAGTGTCCTCCTCTATTTCTTAACTTGCATAACTAATGAGCCTTCAGCCCTGATAAATTAAGCAGGACTAGTGACTGCTCTCAAATTTGCACAAACTAGCTTGCCGTCTGCACTGTGGGCTAACAAGATAAAGGGATTATACACTGTATGTAGATTGTTTTTATTGATTACCACTCAAATAACATGTTGGAGATGCTTGAATACAGCCACTACCAGGTGAGAATGGTCAATCTTTTTCTATTTCATGTATGTTGTTTAAAAAACAAACAAACAATAGAACAAGTAAGAAAAAAACATTTCTGGACTAAAACAGAGTGAAGTTAATGTTTCGTCTATATCTAGCGGTTGAAATACACACAGATAATGTTGATTATGTAGCAACACTTCTTCAACACAGTTTGCAGTGGTTGATCTTCAGAGAATGTCACATTAACACCAAGGGGATGTGGGGATGTAAATTGTTTGTATATTGATTTGTAGAGTCGCTGCCCGACTGTAAATGGTCATAGATCATTTGACAAAGCTGAAATGCTCCACAGTGTCCTTTTTGTGGTAACGAGAGTTTTAGTCCACGGTGAATAAATTTTTATTATCCAGCATCATGTTGTTGAAATATGTCTTGAATGTTTATAATGAAAATAATTCATAATTTGAGAAGAAAGGTCTCCGTGAACACAAATTAAGACTCCAAACGGTGTCTTTTAAATGGCGTGTTCAGAACCTGCATAATGTTGTAGTACAGCTTGATTCCCTCTGCAAAGTTTAGGATTGAACTGATTCTGGAACATCTTTGCGCTCACAGATCAAAGTTTTTTGTTTCTTTTGAATGTTGCAGAAAATTGTTGCTTGTTTATCCCTGTCTTCTCATCAATTAATGGCAAAACTTTCATATACTAGACTTCATAAAACAACTGAAACTGAAAATCTCCTCAAATGTCAATGTCTCGCTCTCACAGGTGCAGACCCATCTAGAGAATCCCACCAAGTACCACATCCAGCAGGCTCAGAGGCAGCAGGTGAGGCAGTATCTTTCCACCACCCTGGGTGGCAAAGCTGGCAGCCAGTGCCCCAGTCAGCCCCCTGAGCACGGCATGCCGCCCGGGCACGGCAGTAGCGCCCCCAACAGTCCCATGGCCCTGCTCACCCTCAGCTCCAACTGTGAAAAAGAAGTACGCCCGTGCACTCACTTCATCACATTCAGAGGCCCTGACAAACTGCAATCACAGATCTGTCATTTTTAATCATATTTAATTTTTTGTGTTATGCAGATGGACGACGTCATTGATGATATTATTAGCTTGGAGTCAAGTTACAATGAAGATGTTCTTGGACTGATGGACCCAGGGCTCCAAATTAACAACCCGGTAATTTTTCGAGTAGAGATTTTGTTCGTATGACTGCGAAGGGATGATACCCAGTTATTACACAAGACACATTTGTTATTTATAATTATTTTTAATAAAACATGGATATTTTGTTTCATGCTCTGCAGCTTCCTGTGTCTGGGAACCTTCTGGATGTGTATGGAAATCAAGGACTTCCACTCCCGGGCCTCGCCATCAGCAACTCCTGTCCACCCAACATTAAAAGGGAATACACAGGTAAAGCACTGAGAAAAAACATTTATCTACTCTGTCTTACTGTTGATTTACTGTTCTTAGGCACCACATGGGCAGACTGGAAGCGGGGGCTATAAATTCAGACTGTGAAATCACTTGACAGTCAATGTAGTAAGCTTAACTGTGACTAGTTAGTTCAATAAATCTCTGTTCATCATGTAGTCAAGTCATAGTAAAATACACACAATGGAAAGTTTGTAATTTGTCTGATTCAGTAATCTTTCGTTTGTACTGTAATATTGCCTAATCAAGGATTAAGTAAAACACATGTCCATCATACTGCACAGATGAAAGCATTACTATGAGGCCAGTGTCAATATTGTGTGCAATTTGGAAATGCACAAGATACCATTAAGTCAATTATTTGCCAAATAATTACTCCAGCTCCTGGCATGAAGCAAGTACTGGACAAGCCTGGATCCTGTGGCCAGTATGAAAACTATCAAAGGCCAGAGGGCTTTCCAGTAGGTAAGCAAAGCAAAATCAAGAAAGTGAAAAAGATGATGTATTTTTTTTTTGTTTTTACACTGTAAAAGCTGTTTTCAATCTGATTTTCAGAAATTGTTCATCAAGTATTTTTTGTATGACTGAATCGCACACAATATGAATAAACTGTAACGGTAGAAACTGAGAAGCTAATTGTGATGATTTTAGTTGTATTTTTTTGCTGCAATTCTCAGGATGTGTCAGTGATTTCATGTTATCTGTGTTTACACAGCAGAAATTTTTTTTTTCTGTACAGTTCGTCAAATGCTACCGTGCAATCATTTTGTAGACATACTGCCTTATTAATCAAATTATGATGTTTTCGCAAACGCACTTGACATTCACATTTCTCTGTGTCTCACAGAGGCTGAAGTTCGTGCTCTTGCTAAAGAGAGACAAAAGAAGGACAACCACAACTTAAGTAAGTGCAATGAATCCAATTTTTATGTGTTTTATGCTTAATTATTTAGAAGCAGTACAGTTGACCATAGACTATTCATCAGCTAGGCTATTTTTTTCTAGAAATTAGAAACTTTTTAATGTTTTAAAATGTCATATAAATTGGAGAACAACTGTAAAATATTGATTTGCTTTGATTTGTTTTGTGGCTTATAATTCAATCTAAACTAACTGCAAAGACTGGTTTGCCACGTTGCTGTACTAACTGTTTATTCTCCTGAAACTGTAGTTGAACGAAGACGGAGATTCAATATCAATGACCGCATCAAAGAGCTGGGAACTTTAATACCCAAGTCAAATGACCCGTGAGTTTTTTTCTCTCTTTTTGTATTCAAGTGTATGAATGTCAGCTGTCTTTTTGACTGTCTATTCAGGAGTTGTTTTTTTTACATACCCCTCTTCATGTCCAAGTGTCCTTAAAGTGTGAGTGCAGTGATTATTTGCTCAGAGGGGCCGTAAAGAATCCTGCGCTGTTCTGGTCAGCTGGTCAGCTGACTCTGACTGTAGATCTTTGTCTCCTGTATACCCCAGAGACATGCGCTGGAATAAGGGCACCATTCTGAAAGCCTCAGTGGACTATATCAGGAAGCTACAGCGGGAGCAGCAGAGAGCCAAGGAGCTTGAGTGCAGACAGAGGAAGCTGGAGCACGCAAACCGCCACCTGATGCTTCGTATACAGGTGGGTCAGAGTAAGACAGTGAAAAAGATTAAGTAACTCAACAGTTCAATGGAATCCCCTCATTAAATGAAAAAAGGGTAGACATGCATAATGCTTCACCAATGCAAACAGTTCAAGTGTTCCAGGGTATTTAGTTTTAATATTCATCTACTCAAAGCTAAAGTGAATCCCATAATTCCAGCAAGGAACAAAAAGAAAACTTGCTTCTCTCCAAGAAACAAGTGTTATTTATATTATGTGATATATTTTAAGAAGTATACATTTTTGCAGTTTTTCAAGACTAAATCAATACATCAAAGTCACTCATTTGCATCACTGTCAAAATTTAGATGGGAAGATCAATACCATCCTGATATTTGTTTGATCAACAGTGGCCGGTTAGCTTATCTTGTTAGCATAGCATAGAGACTCTAAGGTACTCAAAGGTAAAAAAGCAAATTTAAATTTATGGCCCGCCTTTTTATCTATCTATCTATACATTTTTTTTGGCTCATTAGAAGTACATTCATTTATTCAGATTGTATATGCTGCTTTTATATGCTTTTACTTATAACTATTGTTTAGTTGTTTTTGATCTGTAAACTACTTTGTGTTACATTAGTGTTCTTTATTCATGTAGGAGCTGGAGATCCAGGCCCGGGCTCATGGTCTCACAGTGGTGTCATCCCCATCTGTCTGCACGTCTGAGTTAATGGCACGAGCCATCAAACAGGAGCCTGTCCTCGGTGACTGCCCCTCAGAGCTCTACCAGCACAGCTCGGCTCCTGACATGTCCCCCCCAACCACACTGGACCTCAACAACGGCACCATCACCTTCGACCAGATGCCTGCAGATGCTGGGGACACTGGCCACTATGGAAACTCCAGGACCTGTAAAGCAAAGGAGCTGGTAAGGGAAAACACCCTGTCATCAATTTCCCCAATTGACCCTCTGCTGTCCTCCATGTCCCCGGATGTCTCCAACAACGTTAGCACCCACCACAGCTCCAGCTCCAGTATGGAGGATAAGGAGCATGGCTGTTAGCGTTATCCAGTGCTGTGGATCACATGGCCACCACTCTGACACTCTCTGTCTGTAGCATCTCATCAGTGAGGCACCATCATCAAAGTGACTTACAGGTATACACATGACTAAGTGGATTAAGGAACTCAGAAGCTAATTTCATCTTTAATACATATTTTAGCTCAGTTTTGGTCCATTATTATCCTGAGATGTTGTACGTTACTGTGACCTTTCATTCATTTCTCTATTGTGAACTACACAGTATTTACGCCATCATATAATCTTGATTCTCCATAGGACAGTTCAGAACTACCTGACAAACTTATTCAAGGCGGCTGAGAAATATGTACGACAACACACTGTCATTAAACACTGGTCGACTTGATGATTTTACTGTTTTTGCCTTTTTTAATTATTGTTTTTTTTGTAAATTTTGATATTTGTCACACATATAAAGCATGCTGAAGTGAGTAACATACAAAGCGCAAAAAATTAAGTGTTATGTTCAGAGTTGACAGGAAAAATATTACTGTTTTTGACAGAATTTGAAATTAAAGCCAATCTCAGAAAATCCACTAAATTAAACATTAAGTTAAGTAAAAACTGTTTCTTAACATATTTAAATCTATATTATTTTTTACCCTATGCTCTTGTATGTAGTCTGAAGAAACAAATCAAATATGAGAAGTATTATCATCATTACTATAAAGTATTATATTATTGATATCCCTTATTTATTTTGTATTGTTTTTCTTTCATTCATTGAGAACCTATTGTGTTTGTACCAGTACTTAAAACGTTTTTTTTCCTCTGAAATTTTTTATTTTATAAAATGGTCCTACAAACAAAGTTATTGATCTTTTAATATGCTAACACGATCTCAGTATCAGTTATCAAAGCTTGGCCTATCATTTATTCTATGCCCTAGTTTTGGTGATTGAAGGTAAATTCATCATGGAAGGAAATGTAGTCTATGATAATAAAGGGTATATTGATTATGTATTTGTAATGTGATAAACCATGATACTATGTTTATAATGAATGTAAAATAAAATTGAAGAAATGAAAAAAACAATGTTGTTTATACGTTAACAAGGACTAGCAGCCTTTCCCCCCAAACAGCTTTGCAGACATGTATCACCGAATGTACACTGGGAGGAATCTTTGTTTCTTTGTAATGTTTGTTATTTCTTGGTAATATTGTACAAGAAAATATTTTGGATGCCAATATGTTGTAACCAAGGCCTTTTGTATAAAAAGAAAAAAAAAGAAGAGGAAGAATGTGAAATGTGTTTGGCGTTCATGTGTGAAAACTACAGTAGAAGCATTGATCTCAATCATATTTGATATCTCCACAGTTTATCAACTATTCCACTGATAATTTGACCACTTTCTACCATGAAGTCTCTGTGAAACACACACATACACATACACACAGATAACTTTATGTGATAATAGTTGGGATATTTAAGTTAAAAAAACATTTACATTAAACATTTAAACTGAATTTCACTCATAAAGCCTGAGAAGTTAAAATCACAGTGGCACCCTCAGAGGTGTTTTGGAAAGACGTCTAGGATGTTTGTGGTGTTTATCACCTACTTTCCTGTCAAAAACCAGGATGATCATTTACTGTGTGTTTGTTGAAGTCAGTCACCCACATGGACAAATAGGGTCTTGTAAGTAAGTATTGATTCTCCAATTTAAAGAGTAAACATGGCCAGATTTCTTTGGCAGATAATGACACACAAGACAATGTCACCTTTGAAAGTTAACATGCTCCCACTGGCGCAGTGCATCCATCTATCTATACATCTATATATCTATACCTCCTGTATTTGAAAAATTACCCTGAGGAAACTTCAGTTATGAATTGGTGCTATAGACACACAATAAACTTGATTTAACTTGACAGAAGTGTGCGGAAACAGCAACAGTTATTTCAGATGTTGACTTTAATTTTTTTCGACAATATGAACAGTAAAAAAAAATGTACATAAATTGTTTTACTCTTCAGGGTGAACTGATGCAGTGGTATGGTCAGGTTATGAGTCACAGATGCTGAATGAGGAGGAGCTCAGCTCATCACACCATTTTTGGTACGCTTTGTGCAGGATCTCATAAGATGTGTTGTTGAAAATTTCTGCAACAAAGCAAAGTAAACAACATGCTTTATTAGTAAAGAGTATTGATATAATGTTGTGAACATGGACTTTGATAATAACAAGCTCATTACATGATTACAAGCTATGTGTATTAGCAAGTACGAAGTAATTTCAACATGTTGTCACCAAACTTTCAGCCTTATATTTTACAACATTAAATACATTACACTACTTTCTGTCTCACTCTGATGTATCTTACCTGCTTGCCCAAGACCAACTGGCAGAGGCATCCTGGCCAGACCACCAGAGTGCTTCAGCCTGTCCTGCAGAGACTTCTGTATGAGCTCCATGGTGCATTCCTCATGCCAGACAGGCAGCTCCAGGGTCTCCATGCAACTGATGATCCTTTGCTTCTCTTCTTCTGTCAATAGACCACTCTCTTGAGACACGTAAACCATGTATGACATATCAATGTTCACCGCCTCGCCATGCAGCAGAGATGGGAGAACTTTCTGTATGGAAAAGAAAAATGTGAAATTGTAAACACATAATATTTATCAAAGCATAGATTAATACAGGATTAACATAAGCGAGGGATCACTTACCATCTCTAATGCTGGACTGATGAGGTGACCAAAGTCGACAAGTCTGTTGAGGTCATCCTCCCAAAGGTTTGGTGCAAGCTCTTCAAGCATGGTCATGATAGCAATACGAGTTGCTTGTGATGCAGGCTGCAAGCAGTTGTGCCTGTCATCACTGTTATCAGCCTGGAATTTAGTGTCCAACAGCATACGGCCATGTTTCTCAAGAAGCTCAAACAGGCCTCTGTGCTTCATCAAGGCCATCTGCAAAAGAACATAGAAAATGTCAATATGCAGTTTTAAAGTGTGAAATGAATACTTATCAAATGCTTCCCCATATAATCTGTCTACTCCGTTACTATGTTAATCATCAGTGGAAGCTGAAACTTGGTCTTACAGTAGCTTGTGATCATGCTAACTGGTATTATTTCAGCAACATTTCCTCATCTGGGGTTTTATGGTACCTTTAACATCTCTGCTAGGCCGTTGGAGATGTGTCTTCGAGGAACAGATTTTATGAAGGACAGATCAAGGAAAGCAGCAGTGGGAGGAATGTAGGCACCCAGCTTGTTCTTGCAGTTTGCAAAGTTAACCCCAGTCTTTGCCCCCACGCTGGCATCAATGTAGGAGAGCAAAGTGGTCGGGACTCTGATGTAAGGAGTGCGTCTCCTGTAGAGTGAGGCAGCCAGGCCCACAATGTCCAGGCACACCCCTCCACCTATGGCAATGATGGGCTCTCTGCGGCGGTCAAGGGAGAAGTTGTTGACCTCTTCTAAGATCTTTAAGGCCATTTCCATGGATTTGTTCTCCTCAGTTGTGGGAAGAGCTAAGATCTTGTGCAGGACATTGTTAGCCTCGAAGTATTCGGTTATCTTGGCACCGTAGATTTCATACACCTCCTGGTCGACGACCACAAAGCGTTTGAGTGGTTTGCTCGACTTTTTAGTGTCCTCCACCTGCTGTGGGTCAGTCATGTGACCCAGCAGGAGTGTGTCATTGCACGGGTCCAGCAAGTTCTGAGTCTCAGTGACTTTGTAAGTGAAGACAATGGGGCTGACCACTGTCCAAGTAACGTCCTTCTCGGTGACATTCTCGTAGCTGAGACACAAAACACACAAAAAAATGTGTTACAATCTAATGAATACTGGCAATGCTTTCAGAGTAAGATACCAGTCATGACTAAAGCTCTGTTTTGTCTGTTCTGTACTTTCCCTGTTAGTTACAGTAGCACTGATGTGTAAGGTGTGTGGATTTCTGTCCTTGCCATCTACATGTGTTCTCAGACAGCTCTCTAAAGGTATTAGTAGATACTTGAGATACTGGTTTACCTGATTGACTAAATCTGTGTCATCAAAAGAACCACCCAATCTTTCTTTCTAAACTCAGTCTTCAGTTCCTCCATTTATTATGTCACCAGCAGTCCGACTTAGTTTATTTAACCTGGACCACAATTTTTCTTCATGTAAATTCTATTACCATCAGTCTAGAACCCTTCCTTATTGTAACTAGATGCCTCTGTATCTACTCTATGTCAGACTTATGAACGTGTCCTTAAATTGATGAATCTCATCTCCTCGCAAGTTAAGAGCACATGCCAGGTGATCCTAATTAACATAGGATTACCATAGGTTAACACCCCATCAATCCCCATAAAAGAGCATGAGAGTGCAGGGACATGTGCACACAGAAACCACAGAAACTGAGCAGAGAAGGTGAGTTGGGAAAGAAAGTTAAAATGCCCAAACAGAAATCTTCAGAGGGAGCACCAGACTCTGAATATAAGAAGAACTTTAGTAGTGCTAGGAAGAGGTACTGCTGCAGGAAGTGAACAAGAAATCATATTATATTTAGTAGCGTCACCAGTAGATGCAAACAAACAGGAAAAAAGATTCATAGGATGCTGTCAGTCATTCACTGAATGCTGCATCTGAAGAAGAGAGACAACTGACAAAGCAAAGAAGAAATAGTTTGATCTTAAATATGAGGTTAAAGAAAGTATTGGCAAAAAAAGAAGAGAGATTAAGAGCACTGAAGGGGGACAGGCTTGTCCAGACTCATCTGAGCTGGACCAGCACATCTAGGTCATTGTCAGAGAGACCGCACTCTCAGGTGTGCCATCATAAAGATCATCATATTATCATATTTCGTACGATCAGTCACTTAATTGCTATTGGATGGCATGGTTCCCAGTAAACATAATTGATGTGAATTATTAACAGACATTATAGACACTATTGTGTCTATAGTGTTTTTAAGAGGCAACATTGGCAAAATAAAATAATCATTAAAAACATTATAAATTAAAATCAAATTATTCAAATTCAAATCATATAATATTATACAACTGCAGAACAGAAGAAAAGGCAATAAGTGCATATGTGTCAGCTCTCAAATGTGTGTAAGTTTGACCTTGAGTGTGCTTAGATTTTGTTCTTAGCTAAGAACAAATCCCAAACAAGAAGAAATTGGTGAATGCCAACATCTTCTTGAAAACTTTGTAAGTAGGTTTTAAGAAGACATTTCTTCTTAAGAACGGTTTGTGAATGAGGCCCAGTGTTAACAAGAAACTAACTGGGAGAAAAAAAAAGAAAAAACAGTTGCACTTGTTTGCTTTTTACAATGTTTACAAAAATCTTGCACAACTAAGAGGAGGTGGAATAACCCTTCTCATGACACATCTAGACAAATATGTCAAAGAAAAGCTAACAAAAAAAATGAAATAAACAAACCTGGTATCATACATTTCTTCCACTGCCTGTATTAAACTTTTTAATTCAAGATGAATGTGAGAAACAAAAAAAGAAAAAAAAAAGTTGGATACTCACATTTTTGCAGCAGAGACATAGTCGACTCTGTCCCTGTTCACATTCTTCCTCAGTTTGCGCTGCCATGTCCCTTTGACCCGCACCAAGCTAAACTCAGTTTTCTTTCCCTTGCTGTTTTTACCTTCAAAGAGACCCTTCCCCATTCTTTCTGTGGCAACTATAGGATTAAGGATACAGGTGTGGACAGTTCACAGTTTGAGTCTTTATATATGGAATTTAGAGGATGTCCCTGAGACAAGGGTGGGGCATCGGCCTTCAGTATGGCTCACATGTTGTCACATGTCGTAACCCTCAAACAATTTTTGTGTAACTAAGCAGGTATAACATCGACATTACTTAACTTACTGTCATTCATTACATAAAGATAAATGTGGTTATGAAAGAGAAAGAGACAGAGCATCTTAACATCTTCTTGTTAGAAGTTATATCAATAATTTGGGCAATTAGTAATTTTCAGTAATACATTAGGAAAAGGGGTCTTACTAAATGGAAGACACTTTGATGCACATGTAATTGCACAACTTTATGTCATCTCTGTATGATGACATCAAAACTAATCAAGTTGGATCAAGTGGATTGATAATTAATCCACTACTTGCACGTATACTGGAGCACTGACATGTTGCCGTTGCTATTAGAAAGTATATTGAGCTTCAAAATGACTGTTTCTGCATTGTCTTGTTCTTGTTGTCCTGTTGTCTTATTCTCAACAGCCATTTTCTGACAGGTTTGACTAAATCATCATAGACATGTGGAAACAGGACGTCAAAGTTACATCATAAAATTGCATTCATTCATTTAATTTTGCTCCAAGTTTAGGCAGTTGTGTGGATGAGTTCACATGGGCACACACACACACACACATAGTCATACACATTAACACAGAGACAGATACACATCTTTTCACAGAATTTGCTGACAATAAAAAATAAATCACGTATCACTGGGTTCGTCGTTTAAAATGAACTTAAGAACTGGTCTAAATCCATTTATCCATCCATATGGAGGACAAAAGATTGGCTGACAGAGGACAGTCATGCCATGTTTTAGCCCATGAGACTGATAAGGGGAACAAGGTTGTCAAAACAAACAACAGTCATAATGATCTTGGCAATGCTAAGATACACTGTTTTTTAGTTCAAGTTGTGCTCCACTGTTTGGTTCTATCAAATGTTTTATTAAAAAAGAAGGCCCCGACCCAGGACTGTGAGTCTGTAGACCAAGGCCTTTACGTGTTTGACCAAATGTGACAGAGGCTGTTCCAAAACAATTATCACCCAGTTGTGGTTCCCGTCAGCTACTGTGGATTGTTGCATGGTTTTTCTGTTTCTTCAGTTTTCTATTTTCTGTGGGTCGTGAGTCCCATCTTTCAACACATTAACTACTTTTAAAAACTCACTCATATAATAAGTTAGTGTACCTATTTTAGATTTTATTCTGCTCTCTGTTAGACTTTTGTGTGGTAACTTTTAGATACCAAACCACGTGATTGTATTAACTGCACTTTCTTTTGTTGTTTTCTCTTCTCTCTGTTATTTTGCACCTTGCAACATCGTTATGAAAGGTCCTCTGGCCTGAAGCGTCATGTGACACTTGAAACACCCCCAAATGTCAGGTGCGCATTGAACCCGGAAACCCCGTTTGATAACGCTCTTGTGTATGAGCTGCTGTCACTCACTGTAGCACTGACTTAACCACATCACAGACACGTGCCACGTTGAGTTTGGTAAGTGGGGTTTGTAAGGTTGTGTAAGGCACCGACACCGGTCACTCCCCTCACTTAACAATTTGCATAGTTGCTGTGATATAACAGAAACTGCACGACCATATACACGACCAAGTGTTCACGCTCGCCGAAGCTGACAGCTGCCGCAGTCCGTCACGCCCATCAACACAAACCATGCCTACTGAGAAAGGTAAGACGGTTACTCAATTGTTGGGTTGTGGCTGGGGGCAAAGAAAACATCGTACAGTCTTAACTCTTATGATAACTTCGAGGAACAAACAACACAGAAGTCCAGCGTGTGTCTGCGCCTCGTTTATCAGAGCAGATGTTGCCTATCTTAAGACAGGCAACTTTCTATCGCCTCTCTGACGCCTGTTGTGTAGTCACAGTCGCAGGGAAATGTTTTCATGCTGCACGGTATCTTTTGTAAGTATTGTGCGTAAAGTGAGGTGGTGTCCGACTTTGTGCCCCACTGTGTGTGTATGTGTAGTATTCTAGGGTAACAATAAAGGGCAGTCAAAAACTGCCTGTAAAAGTACCATAAAAATGGAAATGGAAATACCGGTTTGCATTCTCTTGTAAAGTTACTGTACTGTGGCTGGTTTGGTTAAAGTTAAGCTGCTTCATTTATATTTAGATTGTTTGGTATATTGGTTTTAAACCCAGAGTTATACCACTAAATGGGTCATTCAGGAAGAATATTAAATACACCTGAGCAGCAATGAGATGATAAATAGGGGGGTGAAAATCTAAAAATAAAAAATAAAAACTACATTACAAAATTGAATAAAAAATGTATAAAAAAGAAACAATTTTGAATCACTGAGCATCAAACTGTCACTGAAGTTATCCCACATGAAAACATGTGTGCTCACAACATGGACAACATGGAAACTGTGGGTCTGTTTCAAATAAGACACAATCAGGAACATGAATGAAGCAAAATCAAAAGTGGTTTCAGCTTGAGTTTGTCTGTAACATTTAGCTCCCTAAAACAAAACATGTTAAATATTTAGTTCAGTTCCAATGTTTTAATATGTTTTTGGTTAGATAAAATCACTGCACTGTAGTCTGCTCTTGCACCAGACCTGCTCTGATTGGTCATTCAAGGTAAATCTTTACATCCCACTCACATGCTACACCTGCGGCTGTGAGAGAGGGGGACAATAATTACATGTTGAAATTCCCAAAACGTGAGCACAGCATGTACTGGGGGGGGGGATAACTCACTGAGCCATGAGTGTGAAGAAATCACATGGTGTCAGAGGGTGCACACTGGCCTACTCGAAGCCTAGTGCAGGTATGTTGTAGGGGCGCCTGTGGTTATGACTGCTTCATAGTGATCAACTTATTCTGGACACACGCATGTTTCCTTTAGGCACGTTTTACTGCAGGCCATTAAACAGTAAACAGAAAGTGATATTAAACAGATAAACAGGTCCAAAGCCTTGTGCCTTAGATTACTATCATACAAAGTTTGGTTAGATAGGAACAATAGAAACATGGCTTCTCAGATTAGGCATTTTTGATGTATTTGGATCTATTAACGATGTAGACCAGGCTTGATGGCTTACCTGTTTTAATAAAGGATGACCCAGAACATAAAATGGGACCCAGCTAGACACTGCTTTCTACTTGTTTACTCTGTAACAATGTATAATATTTCTGCGCTCAGTATATGTTTTTAATGTAAAATCTTCATCTGTAAATTAACCACCGTGGCTACTACTATCATTTGTCCTCTAAGAAAGTAAGAAAGAAAAAGCGACTCAGTCGAAGCTCATCACTCTAGCTTTAATTGATTAGTTTTTTTGTATGGAGACATGAAATTGAAAACTTGAAAAGTTGCCTTTTTATAGACCATAATAAATAATAAAAGCATAATCAAGAAAAAACCTGCGTATCACCAAGTAATGAACATACTATATCATCATTTGTTATTGCAGCCCTGACATCTTGCAAGCTCCTTAGTTGTGCTGTGCTGAAGTATTTATTGAAGCTCAAATTAGGTGAACAGAGCTGAGCAACGCAAATTAACACTGTGTAATGCCGCCAAGTTTTGACAGTTTTATTTCTCTCTTGCTTTTTAAATCCTGAATTGTACATATATATTCTTCACAGGGCCACAGTCACATTGTACATTTTATACAATACCAGTCTCCCATGGGAAGATTGTCGCTTGTGACCCTGAAGAGGTCTAGTATTATGACTGTGTACTCTGTTGGCCAGACACTCAGTCCATCATATCTTTATAACCTTGGTTGCTGCAGCAACTGCTGTTGGGACTTGGGCCAGCTTGACTTTATCAATGTCTCCACTCCAGCTTCCTTTGAGATGGTTTTCTGTTACTCTAAATAACAGGACTTTTAAATAACCAGTGTAAATACTGTCTAACATTACTTGATGATCAGGAAAAAGGAAAAAAAAATATTCAATGTTATTCCGCCAGTTCCTGACACCCCAGTGGAGGTCCTTGTGGATCTCCTGACAAAAGCCAGTGAGATAGCTGCATCAAGTAGTAATGTCCCAGAAGATCTAAAGGGTCACCTGGAGAAGGCTCTGGACATAGCCAGCGGCCTGGATGACTACCTGGAGAACATGACCACACCGGAAAGTGAACCGCTGGCCCAGCTATATGAGTATGTCCTATATTTGAATCATTAATCAATCATTAATCATCTAAAGTTCAAAATGAGAATAATGAGGTTACTCTTTATTGTTATTTGTAGAAAAACAGTTTCACATGACTGGGCCAAGGTTCACAAGGACGGCAAAACTATGTTCCAGCTTCCCAAGGAGTGCATCACTGGACATGTTGAAGGTTGGACATTTGTACGCACACTGCTTACTGTTGTTATATTCATTCATTTATATAATATGATACATGCTCTTGTGTGTTTTTGGCAGGCCAGACCCTGAAGATGCTTGTTCGCATGAGTCAAGCTAAGAGGGTCCTAGAGATCGGGATGTTCACTGGCTACGGAGCTCTGTCCATGGCCGAGGGGCTTCCTGATGATGGTTGTTTAGTTGCCTGCGAGTTAGAGCCATACCTAAAAGAATTTTCTCAGCCCATTTTTGACAGGTCTCTGCATGGCAAGAAGATAATTGTTAAAACCGGCTCTGCCATGGACACCCTGAAAGTAAGAAAAGAAACCTAACACTGCTGAAAGAGAGGATCTCAATGTTTTAAGAGACTTATTTGAAAATTAAAAGGGCTGTTTTACAAACCACTAGTTCATGCAGCATTCATCCCTTTAACATTTACAGCTGTAGTTAGTGTGTGTCGTCAAGGATTTGCGTAGTCAGAGCAGGCTGCAGGCAGCAACACAGACACTTCTTTTTGGAGTCTTAATAAGTTCGACTGTGGGCCACATGACAGGTTTCCTAATAGCCATCTGTCCCTTCCAGGAACTGGCTGCTGCAGGGGAGCAGTTTGACATGGTCTTCATTGATGCTGACAAGAATAATTACATCAACTACTACAATTTTATCCTGGACAATAATCTGCTGAAACTGCGAGGGGTCATGTGTGTAGATAACTCCCTGTTCAAAGCCAAGGTTTATCTCAAAGACACCACAGATAGCAACGGGCTGGCGCTTCGAGAATTCAACCAGTTTGTTTCCAATGACCCACGGGTGGAGCAGGTAAATTTTAGACCTTTAAATACTTGTACTGTATGTGTTTGTTCAGGTATTACCTTTTTTTTTACATAAATGATGCCTGTCTTGTTTAAAGGTCATTATCCCCCTCAGAGATGGCATCAGTGTTATCTGCCGGGTCTCTGTGGCCTCAGAGTGCTCCAGGACACAGGTAGTGTTTAGATAACCCTCTGCTCAGCCAGTACTGACACCTATGAGTTTTGCTTTGTTATAACATCATTCTCACTGATTCTGTCTGCTTATATTGTTTCTGCTTGTCAGAGTAAAGTAACGGATGATGAGGTTTTCCGTGGAGTCCAGGGGCGCCCCATCCTCGATCGGATGCGTCTTGATGGAAAGGTGGCCTACGTGACGGGTGCTGGTCAGGGAATTGGCCGAGCATTTGCTCATGCCCTGGGGGAGGCGGGAGCAAAGGTGGCTGTGGTAGACCTGGACAAAGTTAAAGCCGAAGCAGTCACCAAAGAGCTCTTACTCAAAGGTATGCCATGCAAACACAACATGTATAGTTGTGATATCGCGGTTATATCCATTTATGTACGACTATATGTTTCTCAGGCACAAATTGGACTGTGTTTGGATTGCTGAAAACATTATGATTAATTATTTATAGTCATATTTTTAAGCTTTTAAACTTCATGTTATGGAAGCAGCAGTGACATTCAGTATTTAAAAGAAAGTCTTTATGTTAAATGAGTGTAAAACCAGCCTATATCCGTATAATACGATGCCCTATGATTGATTGTAATTTTCCACTCAGATATAATGGTAATATGTGATCAGGTGCATATCTCTAAATTGTGGAAAAGAATCTGTTTTGGTGGGTGACCTGTGGAGTATTTACGCAAGCATGTGAATTTCATCAAAGAGTCACTTAAGTATAGACTTCAGCTTGAGCTTCAAATCCCACTTTGAACTCCAAACTGTTATAGTAGTATAATTAAAAGGAAAGTGAATTTGGTGTGTATACAAAAAGAAAATGGCAGATTTGCAACAAAAAAAAGGATACTGTTGCCATACACTACAGTTTGCAGGGTAGCTGGTCAAATGCCTAACTCTCTATACAGCAGGCTCTGGTATTCATTTTCATGTTACCTCCACACTATGAGTTTTAGTACAACTCTCCTTTTTTTTGCTGATTTAAAAAAACTATGCTAAAAAATGCTAATCACAGTTTCAAATAACATTAAAAAATAACGGAAATGTCAAATTATTTATCATGTGTGAGGTCTGCTCTATCTTTCTCCTATAATGTACACACTGAAGACTGGATTGCGAAAAAAGGTCCCTTCAGACATATTAAGTTGTCATAGATGAGTAGAGTTCATTAAATTGCTCTTTAGATGGAGCAATAACTTTAAAGAAACACGTGGCAGAGAGTAACTGAAGGAAGGATGAAAGAGGTATAAACGAACTGTACGTCTTGAGAGTCCTGAGGCAAGATGAAACACCTGTGAAAAGAGTCAAAGCATCATAACTGGTGTGACAGGTCTGTCTGCAGTGTCTGAAACATTAAATGTCACACTGTTGAAAGACCACTGTATAGAACAACAGCACATGTACTTACAGTACACATGAATACTTTCACACATTGTGCCAAACGTCACCGGCCATGGCTCTGTTCAATATATGGCTTGTAGCCAGCAGATGGCAGCATAGTACAGGTTATCCAAATCCTGTATGTGTGATTTTTTTTTTCCTTGTACTTTCCTCAAAATGAAATGTCCTTCACATTAAAAAAGGGAAGAATTTATAGTATTTTTTAAATTACATTTGATTTGATTTGATTTGATATTTCTTGTATTTACTGTTTTGTAAGTGTTTTGTTTTGTTTTTGTTTTCTTAAATGAAGCAGATGATCAATAGAAAATAATTTCATGAATTACTAAACATACAGTTTATACATGGTTTTCACACACATTTTTTTTTGCAGGTATCAATGCCATTCCAATCACAGCGGACATTAGCAAGTCAGATGATGTCCAGAAAATGATTGACAGCGTCGTCTCCAAATGGGGAGCAATCCACATCGCTTGTAACAATGCCGGCATCAACATGAACTCAGCCAGTGAAGAGACCAGTTTAGAGGAGTGGGACCAAACCTTTAGTGTCAACCTGAGGGGGACTTTCATGTGTTGCCAGGTGTGTATCACAGGATGGAAATGCTGGGTGTGTGCGTCACAGTGTTGCTGGGATAGTTTATTCTTCACTTTAAGTGTGATGTCATGAAAATACTTATGAAATGTAGAAATTCAATTCAAGTTTAAGTTTCATTCATGTCAACTCATAATCTCATAGGATTTTTTCTCTATGCTCTTACTGTAAAATACTATCTACAAAGAATTTTATTTTTCACCCCAGACCTATTTGTTTTGTTTTTTTTAAATAAAAGACAGAGCAGCACAATAATGATATAGCTCTAAAAAGCCTCAGAGTATCATTAAATTTGAAAATGAGATACTCAGCTAAAATCCTGTATGAACTGCTTTAATTTCAAGGTGTTTTTATCCACATTTGTGAAAGTGGAATGTTCTGTTCAAAACAAGAGCAGAGACAGAAACAGACACTTAACAAATGTTTGATAAAGACATTTCTTTTTTCACAGATCACATCAACTTTGTAATGAGAAAGTACACATACACAGTTGTTGGAACAAAAGAAGGAACATTTTTTTTTACTATAACACCAGGAGTATCTACATTGTGTCTGTGGAAAGCACAAATCTCCACAGCAGCAACTTTCAACACAAGCATAAAGAGCCCTGTTTTCAGCTTCGGGACTATTCCACAGACACGAGTTGGTTTGTGAATAGCTTTTCTCATGACACATACTCATATAATAATTTATGATTTTATGTGAAATATTTCAAGGCAACAATCAGTGATCACACAGACACATTGTACAGCAGGTACAATGACTAAAGGTACAGAGCTGCAGAGGTAAAACCAGATTTTTTTCATAAATAATCACTAGCAGTGTTAAATTTCATAACAATAAAAACTCTTTTTTTTTTTTACCAATTAGAAATAAATCTATCATAAGTTTGCTCATAAGAATAAATATGCTGAGAGAACCAAACTGACTCTTGATGACATATTGCTTCAGTAGTCTATCTCTATCAAGACTAGTTATAGAGGATGACCTAATTACTGATGGTCCAAACAGCTTTACTTGCACCGTTGCTAAATGTAGTTCCAAACTATCTAGTGGGTTATCTACTGTATATATAGGCCGCACCACCTTTTATGTGCAGCTTTAAAATCTGCTAACGTGCACCAAATGTTGTTTAACCAACGATGAGTGTCTCTCAGGATAAACTACATGTTTTTATGTTGATCTGTACTCTTGTGCTTGTGTGTAGCATATCAGTGCCATAATAAGATGTTTAATGTGGCTCTTTTCCCTGAATCCTCGCCTTAGGCAGCAGGTCGAGTGATGTTGAAGCAAGGATATGGCAAGATTATCAACACAGCCTCCATGGCCAGTCTAATAGGTGAGTGATGATTCTATTCCCCCACTCTCTCTCTCTGGAGCCCCTCCATGTCTGCTTTTAATCTCTCCATTTGGCGTGGAGAGTTGGGCTGAGAGGAGGAGGGGGAGGAAGTAAGAGAGTTAAATACATTTGTGCTGTACAGCTATGTGTGGGAGTATACATCACATTAAATAGTTTTTATCATCAGACAGAAAGTCGTCATATCTGACTTCAGATCGTTGGCTTTTGCGAAACAGAAACGAGGAAGAGAATCAGCTTTCAGTGCGTCTTACAGTTTCCATGTTTGTGAGAAAACTTAATATCAGCTTGCATTTTGAAAACAGGATTAGGCAGCTTTTCTCTTTGCAACTTTTACCCTAGTTAAACTGTTCTATAGAGATGCATCCACCCCTGCATACAGTAAGCACAGCAGGAAATACAAAGTGTTGTGATTGCGTCTCGCTGAGGCGGTTTTGCATCATAATAAACATCCCCTCTCTGCGGAGCTGTCTGGAGGATGTGGAAGGCAACCTGAGGTCCAACTTGGGAAGGGAGGGTTCCTGTGCAAAGGCAAAACCTCAGCCTGTGCCAGCGGCCTTGTTTGAACAGCGGAAGACACTTTTAGAGTCTAGTGAGAGCCTAGTAAAAGCCTTGTAATTCGCTGCACCGGTGTAATATTCCTCCTCCAACAGGTTCCTCCAGAGGAACGGCAACACTTCATCAGCAGTATAGTCAAATCGCCAGTAAACCGCTGTGCCATATGGGCCCCAGTCCCGACTGTGGGGGCAATCTGTAAAACAGGAGCATGCTGGTAAATAGAGGCTGGCATAAAAAAAATGATCAATTACTCACATTACGTACAGTCCTTCAGGAATTTACTTTATTGGTCTGGACATCTGTTGTAATATTGTCATAATGTGTAATCAGATGGGACCTGTTCAAGCCAAGTGGAAGCCCAAAAAGCAGCAGTAAATGCCCAATTAAAATGCACAATGACAGCTTTTTGTCCATCTGCTGAATAGAATGTGTGTGTGCCCACTAACACCCCCTCCACACACACACAATCACCTTTTTTTTTCTTTTTCTGAATGACACCCAGACAGGAAATATCCAAGTCGATATGGTCAGTGCATGATGACCTTACTGAGGGATTTATGGCTCATACACACACCTGCAGATCTCTGCTGCATGCTAAAGCACATTAGCATCATTTATGTGAAAAGAGTGCATTATTTGAACTCCTTATCTGCTCAGAAGAATTCCAAACTTAAAGGTGTGCCTGATAAAGAGCATGTTTTCTTCCACTTGAAATGGGCAATAAGTAGCTGGGTGAATGTTAAAGAGGGCTTTGGAGAATGCTCTCCTTCTACCTCCTTTTTCCTTCTCTGGGGATTACTGCTCTTTAAGACGGCGAAAACATCAATGCAGGTTTATTTAAAGGATGAAGGCATTTTCTGAATGGTATTTGGGGGCCGTATCATCAGGTCTTGAGTGAGGATTAGTGCTGTTAGGCATTTTGAGCTGTGTTTCCTGTCCTGATAAGTCGGATTTCACCTTCAATCTGCGTGTAAGCCCTGGGCTCTGCTCCTCCTCGCCTGCTCCTCTGAGGTCCTAACCTACCCTTATCCAGCCCTGCCCAGCCCAACTTCACCTTCTTCTGCGATCTCACCACACTCTACAAAATCCGAGTCAGCCACACTCTCAGCTATGATGCTGTTGTCCTACCCTTTACATCTTATTTCCTCAGTTTTTTCCACCTTCTACCCCCCTCGTCCTGCACACATCCCTCCTCTTTCATCCCAGCAATGTATGCAGGATGCTCCGGCCTTTTCTCCCCAGGACGGGTCCCTGCCTCTTTGCAGCTGGCCAGTATTTATCATCCCGGTCTCACACTGAAGCCATTTGGCAGTCACATCGGCAGGTGATGAGGTTAACTACTAAAGTTGTATGTAACTTGGAGCCTTCCTTGTGATGATTAATCAACCAGCAGAAAATGAGCCCCTGTCCCGGCAATCCCATGCAGTGTGCAGCATCTGTGATGGTCAAGGCAAACAAATGGCTCCCTGCCTTTGTTGCTGAGGACAGAGCATAACTGGACAGTATAAGCAATTAATTTTACATGGCTTTATCCGCAGAGTCCCACCAGCAGCTAATGGAAGAGCTTTTATGTAGTGTCGGCAAGAAACTGCAGGGGCTGCGATATACAGTAAAATAGTCAAATGTATACGTTCTTAGCCGCTTTTTAGAGATGAGCTATTATTATTCTCATTTTTTCCTGAGTAAAAAAATGAAACAAAACATTTTAATAATTGCCTGGGAAAAGTACATACCATTATGGATGATGCAATGAATATTAGCTTCATGAATCACTGCATTTTTTTGTCCATTTAGGGCAACTGATGTTCTGTGCTCTCCCCTGCAGTTCCCCATCCCCAGAAGCAGCTTTCCTACAACACATCCAAGGCTGGAGTGGTCAAACTAACTCAGACCCTTGGCACTGAATGGATTGACAGAGGAGTCCGTGTCAACTGCATCTCACCGTAAGTGCTGTCTATTTTTGGCCTTCTTCTCTTTAGTGGTCCACCTTGTTGAGTGTGGTGAAGGGATTGAGCTGCAAAAGGAAGTGGTGATTAGCATGTTTGCTTTCATATGAAGAGCCCCATTTGAGAATGATGCACTAATTTAAGTCCTCAAACAATGCATCAGTGCTTAATTAGATGACGTCTTGAGGGATGAATCAACCAAACACTTGCTCTAATTGTTCTATTCAATTAGGGAATCAAATTTGCAACCTCACTCCAAGTGTCGCTGCAACAATAGCGCCTTGTTTGTATCTATTTGTCTGTGAAGCTGAGCAGTGGGAAGAAAAGAGGAGAACACAGGAAAGGCTTTATGTGTATGTGTAAGTGTGTGTGGGAGTGTGTGTCCAAGGGTGAGCGTGTGTGTATGTGTTAAGTGGAGCATCCCTTAGCCCCAGCCATCCCTGAGCAAATCCATCCGGTGGCACCGGGCGAGCCAGGCCCAGTCACAGCCCCAGAACAAAGCCCTCACACGCGCCGCGCTCAGCCTTATTTATCGGCAGCTTGTTTGCTAATTTTAATTTGCAAAGAAGCAATTCTCTCTCCCCTCGCTAACTGGGTGTCTCAATGGGCTGCTGATTTCTTTGAAGTGACAGTCGGTAAATATGCATAAAAAAGGGACACAATTAGCGCTCACGAGGTTGACTGGAGCCTGATTCCATTGGCAACTTTAGCCGCAGCGGTGATAAGCTGCATTATCTAGAAAATTGGCTGAGGGAAAACAGTACCTCTGATTGCCAGGAAAGGTTCCAGATAACAGGGCAGCTGAAGAGAAATATAATTGAGGTGGAATATGTTAACCAAGGTGTCACACGCTCCTTGGAAGTGCTAATTTAGCCAAATGTTGGAATTCCATATCAAGGCGCCGGGATACATCGAACAATGATTCAGACCTCGCGGCTTTTAGTCACTGTCACGTTGATTATGTAGAAAGTCAGAAGTCGTCTTATATTAGGCACAAGCGGGCATGTTGACATATTTATTCAAATGCAAGCTCTGTGATATTTCACTGGAGGAGGTGGAAGGAACTGCATTTGTTGTGACACAGAGCTGTTGGACGACAAAGCAGCCGCACACAAGAAGAAAAGCAGAACACCTGTTTACTTATGGATTCAACCCGAGCACCGTGTCAGCTTCAGCATCAGCTCTGCAAGGAGTTCAAGCACATTTCAATCAGGAATATGAGGGAGTTGCATATAATAAGTAGTTAACCAAAGGCTATGAGCAAATTATGCCAGACAGACCTCATACCCCTGGGCTCTTCCTGAGATGTGCCAGTCATTAAGGTGCCACCAGTCCCACAGTAAATATCAGAGATGCCATGCCATGCCCTTTCTTCAAAGGATAATTGGGTTTATTTTTGTCACCAAAGTGGTGGCTCTGAAACAACGCTGTCACTCCTGGCTCTGAACTGTGATGCCTTCTGATTTCATTGTATGCGTGTTTTTTCTTTCTTTTCTTTTTTTCCTCTTTCTCTCACACTTTCTCTGTGTCTCTTTTCAGGGGGATTGTTGACACCCCTCTCATCCACTCAGAGAGTCTGAGGCCTCTGGTGCAGCGCTGGCTGTCAGATATCCCTGCTGGTAGACTGGCTCAAGTGACAGACCTGCAAGCTGCAGTGGTCTACTTGGCATCTGACGCCTCCGACTACATGACAGGGCATAACTTAGTCATAGAGGGTGGGCAAAGTCTGTGGTAGAGGGGGGCTAGATGAAGAGATGAAAACTTTTTTTCCTCTTCACTCTCCTGGGATTAGTCTCAGAAATAGGTGGCATTCACATTATCTCCCTTTGACACATTCACAGTATTAACTTTTGGTCAGCAGTCAAAAAAATGTAAATATATCTTGTTAAGTAATAAAGGCAGTACAACAGCCACCAGTCTTCTTGTCACACTGTAAATTTGCTGACTTGTTTGAGAAACGTCCAAGAGTGAAAAGGAAAATCATAACTTTTCTTCCAAACCTGTCCAGATAGTTTTGTCACAATTTCAGTTGAGTTTTTGTAGCTTATCCTTTATAGTGCATTTCTTGTTTTTCAAAGTGTGTAGAGGCTGGTAAAGAAATGACAGTTGTAATGAACAAAGTGGAGGCGTGAGTACAGTGCATGACAGATGTCTGTTTTTAACATAACCAAACAAATGCATATCTTTCTGTATGTTTTATAGTGCACAATGGCACCAGGAGAAGAGCCTTGTTTATTTTCCATAAATGTCAGAGAAAATGCAGATAATACAGAGTGACTGGTTCAGTGATGAGCACAAGATAGCACTGAGTAGTATTGTGCACTGTCTGCAGCTTGACTTACCACTCCCCCTGGACTCTTGTGTACCATATGTAGGATTACAGCATCCCAGTCCACCTCTCTGCAGCTATTTCTTGCCAAATGGTCCCCACAAGTGGGGCTTGTGAGTGCCGTCTTAATTGCTCCATTAACTGTTTGTGTGCTGAAAAACAATACTTAAAGGAGAGGTGAGCTGAGGACATAACCCCAGTCACTGCAATTATGTGAAAAGTAGTGGCCAATTAGCACTCTGTGCAATGTGACACTGTTGGTGTTTATGTGAACAACTTCAATTTCTCACTGTTAGTGACCGCTTTCTGATTTACATAATTGGGGATTGGTCATTAATGGGGGATGGCATGTGAGAGGATCCCATTAAGATATGGAGTGAGATCTGATCATCTCCTCTGCCCTCTGCTATTTATCTCCAACTGTATTGGCACATTAGGAATTATCGGGATTGTTATCCTCATATTTTTATGGTGAAATATCAAAGTTTGGCACAATGTGTGCAAGCAAGATTTTGCAGCATTGTTCAGAAGGCAACTTGTCTTCTTTTTTTTTCTTAAGGCAATTTCTCCTGTCTTGCCACTGAGGGGCAGTATAAAGACAGGCAGCTTCAGCACTGACACAAGGACACAAAGTTACAACAAGAGGTTATCACATTATTTGCTAACATCTAAAGGTAATAACAGTGAACTCTGCCTTATGTGCATGTGGGGAGATTGTGATAAAATAAGAACACCTCTCCAATTCTAGTATGCAAACAGCTCAACACGAGAGGCGGAGAAATGCTGAATAAATACTTATATATTTTCAATTAAATGTGGTTTGATAGTGGACAGTTACATTTCAAATGCATTAAAAATATAATTAACTCTATCAAGAGCAGATTGGAATTGTTCTTTAAGTTTAAAGAAAATGAAGTGCAAATATGAATCTCTAACACTGATTGATAAAGTGCAATAGACACCAGCATCAACAGACCAAATCTTTACTCAAGACAAATAGGATTTCAGTTAACCTTGTGTTTTTCATTGTTATTTTTCCAAGTTGGATAAAGGTGACATTTGGACGCACTGTGGTTAGTTTTGACATTTTGTGCAAACAAAAGTGATTATCTTGTCCCCAAGTCCATCAGCAGGAATGCTAAAAAGTTGTCAAGCACAAGTCAACCAAAACCGTTTTTGCTCACAGTCCTTGTGTTTCCAGTTACTCACTGCTATCATTTAGATGCTATGTGAGTAAACTATTGTGTTGCCATCATGTTTTGCGCCATATTAAATTCTTTCGAGACCTCTTGGAGAGGTCTTGTTTTCCTTTACAATTGCAGTCAAAAGAGCTAAATCTATAATTTGAGCAGCAAAATGTGATATCTCCTCAAATGCCAAAGCCTGTTTCATGAGGTGTAAGTGATCTTGAATCCATTATTTATGACCCCCTTTTGCTACCATTACACTGAAGAGTGGGACCCTGTTGTACATAGCACTGTTGTGCTAAACAGTTCTCCAGCAGGAAAAGGCACTTGCACCTTCTTCAAATCAGCTTTGATTAATGCTTGACTCAGTCACGGCAGGCAACATTTTACAGCAGCAGCCATTCAGAGGAAGACCTGGGTCAATGCCGAACAACACTACCAAGCAATGTGTGTTGCTGAGCAGGCTGTGTCCTGGTGACAAGTATGCCCAAGGGTTTATGGATGACATATTAACATTTGACAATATCAATACACTTTCATTGATGGATTACAGCGTCCTGTTACGTACCCACTCAGAGAGGTGTTTGAAGATGAAATGTTATCCCTCATGAATTGAGCTGAGCCTCCTGATGCTATCATCAGAGGTAAGACTACGCAACAGCAAAAGGAAAATGTCAACATTTATCTTCTAATAAGGGCTGGTAGTGCTACGTGAACTTCAAACTTAATGACCCAAGATGATTTAATTTGACTCATTACCTGATGGGAAATTCTGATCTTTATTTCAGCCAAAACACTAGGTCATTTCAAATACATGTGAAACTTTAACTTAGCTGTCAGCCATTGCCTTAAAGCTAATATATTAAGAAAGTGTTTCAGACCATTTTTGAACAAAGACGGTAGCTAGAAAAGATTTAACTAATGAAGCAGCAGGTTCTTGTTTTATCGATACATACAAAAACTAGAATTATCTCCTGACAGTTGCCACTTTGGGTGAAATTTCATCATAGGTGCTGTGTCAAGTCTTGAGTAATAACTGTATAGAGATTACTGAGATCACTGTGACCTCTTGATCAGGTCTAATTTATCCTTGAGTCCAAGTGGACATTTGTGTCAAATTTAGAGGGAATCATTTGAAATCAGGAATCAGTTGAGTTCTCTGGATATTGCGTTTACAAAGCCAAAACAATATTATGAGAAGTTACTGTGACCTTGACCTTTAACCAATTTGACCTTTATCAAATTTTAAGCGGTACTCTTAAAGTATTACAGAAATATCATGCTCATAAAGTCAAAATTGTGTTTTGTGAGGGCACCACGCCTTTTACCTTTGACCCACAAAATGTATCCATTGGTTTATCCGTTAGTCCTAGTGAATGTTTGTGCCCAATTAGAAAAAGATCCATTGGGGTAGTGAGATATCATGTCCACAAGAATATGAGTAGACAGATAACCTCAAAAACAATATGCCAGCGGCTCTGGCTGTCGTCCGTGTAGAGTTTCTGTTTGTTTGTTTGTTTGTTTTACATTAGATGCGTTATTTCCTTTATAAATAGTTCTAACCATGTTCTAAATATTCAGTTAGCTAGATGAGACAAGAGCATCCAAGCTACTACCAGCAGCGGTTTAGCTTATATTTGCCTAGCTTGCTAGGTAAACCACAACTTGATTTTTTTTTTTTTCATATTTTTGATATGTATCTGCTTAAAGGCAATTTATTATGTCCAAACAGAGCCAGTTTATCTGTTTTAGCCTGCTTCCAGTTGTGCAAAGCTAAACTAAACAGCTGCTTGAGCTAGCTTAGTAATTCGCTAACAAATGTCATATTCAGGAAAATACGAAAATAGAAAGCAAATAAGCATATATTTCATGAAATACCATTGTTGTTCTTTTAAGGCAATTAATTTACAGTTCCATTCATTTGAGTTAATTTCCTGTGACTAAAGCACTCTGACACCAGCTATTGACTGGTGTTTCGTCTTGGTCATGAGATGTTGCATCAAGTTTGATGAGCCCCTTTTCGCCTTGTGTGGTTGGTTCTGTGTCGCACTTGACTGGATGAAGGCACTGGATCATTGTCTACCAGTGTTTGATATCTCATGTGTTATTCATTGAAAAGCTGTTTTGCTGTTTGCTTTCCTTGTGCTACCTGCTGACTTTACACAGGGTCACTTTAACTGGCTGCGGTGTGCGCTGAGGACTGCCAATAATTAAAAGTGCAAAGGCTTTGTCAAGCTGCATTATTAAACTGTGTTCTACTAGAATGCTTGTGAGGTGACACAACTATTTTTTTTTTTAACCCATATCATTTCACATGCTTTTGTTTTGTTCCCATTTAATTTTTTGGCATGAAAACAAAGGGTTTTTTTGTAATCAAATCAAATAAATAATCATCACATCATAACATACCTGATGTGCGTTTCTTTCATTGTTTGCCATGACTGCAATAACACAGATGTGTTCTTGTTGCTTTATCAATCACAGAGCTATACTGATAAGCAGTGTTGTTGTTTTTTTTTCTTTTTATCGCTTTACATAGCACGACTTTGATACAAATGTATTTACTGAGTATGATTATGATTGTTTTTGTCAAAGATACCTCCTATGACATCTCAAGAGGTATCTTAAAAACAATTCAAATGTCCACATCCTGTATTCACATTGTAAATGTATCAGGCTTTTATTCAACATTAATACCGAGCTGGGGAAACATTGCACTCCTAGTTCTCTAATTACAATGCAGCTAATGTATTATTTCCTCCCCATGTGGGATTACTTTCATCTTTCCCATTAAGATGCACATTTTGTTTGGATACTCAAATTACAAACCCCATATTAAATCTGACTGTGCAAAAGGCATTGATCATAGCCCCGATAGCTGCACTCCAACTTTGATTTAATTTGCACTTCCATTAATATCTATGAGACGTCCGATTGTCGTCTTGGGCATATTGATGGTATTGTAAGTCCTGCCTTCATATAATGTTCCCCAGCGGCAATGAGGAAATGTTACAGAGAATTAGGCCGAGAAGCAGGCTCAGTGGAACTGGCACTGCAGTCGGAAATTCATTACCCTAATAAATAGAGGGGAGAAAAAAGCAAGAATCTTAAGAGAAATTTCTCTCTTCCCCCTCTCGCTCTCTGTCACCACAAAAACACAAAAAAGCCCTCACTTTGGCCTGAGAGTGGATGACTGTAAAATAGGTGCTTCTTATTACTGCTGTCTGTGCACCTAAGGGTCTTCTTGGGACCTTGAGACATCTTTAAAATGTGCCCAATGATTCAATAGAAAAGCAGTCACTTACTGCCTGTCCATCATAAGGCTTTATGTCTGCATGCTGGGATGTATGTGGCTGCATCTCTTTGCTTATTTCATTAATGAGAACACAGCCTAAATCTCATTAAAACTCATAGAATAGGGAGAAGTGACTTTATTAAAAGAGGATACAATACAACTCCAGTAGTAGATTTAGTCAGAGCTAGATAAGTGTCAAGCCATGCTGATTTCTTATGTTGATTAATGAAGTGCCAACAGAGTATATGTACTGTTCCCTTCCTTTGTTGAAACCTTGACATGCTGTTTTCTATGGGGAAAACACTACTGGAGCCAAGAGACATGAGTTGTGCTGTAATTAATGCAATCATGAAGATGAAAATAGCTGTTGTTGCAACTAGAAACGACAATGAAAAGCGTGTGAACCAAGGAGGTAGAAGATTCATTGTTAGGTGACTGCATTCAGAGACTGTGCCGTCCTCCCGAGGCCCTCTCCGAGGCTCAACAGTGTGTCTTTCAGTAAGCAGCATCGCTGAAACAAATATGTTTTACTGCATCGCTCATTTCCTGTAGCACGGCTTTTATTCCAGACAACTGCAAGCTTTTTCAGTGGATGGCACAATTTCCCTTTTTGTTTTCAAAAAGGGGGAGGGCTCCGCTTCTCTTACGATCCTGCCAGAGTGATTCATTTGCAGGTCATTAAAAAACTCGTCTTTTGAAAGCGTTAGGCTGCTCAGGTGGCGAAGCCTGTGCAGGGGAGACATGTCGTAAATAAAGGCAGCTACATTTCAAATGCCATAAATAGGGGACACCTAAGGACCTTGCATGATTGCAGACATCTAATCATTTAATTTATGCGTGTCTAAAGGAGCCCTCATTAACATTCAAGTAGCACTCATCTGTCTAGCGGGATCATTCTGAAGGCTGCATCACTCTCAGATGGAACGTATCTATTTGGGCAACACAGCATGGCTACACACTCAGAAAGCACCTTCTCGCTTTCTCCCTCAATGTCATGAGAGACACAGCATGTAACTCTCATAACTTACAGTGTGTGATTTGTGATCCAGTGATTGTGTTGCTGTTAATGTGGAGAACCTTTGACAAAGTTAAAGTCATATTCTCTAGGTCACAATACAATGCTGGGCCCAACACTTCTGGCCGTGTTGCTGGCAAATCATTTGACCTCATCTCAAAGCAGCTTGGACAAAAGGTGCATCTTGGAGCCTATCTGCAGACAATCATCAGCAGCCTTTTGATGAAGATGACTGAGGCCTGTGATGTTTATTTTTGAAGACTGTCTGAAGTCTTTGTTAGCACTGCGATACTGTAACACACCTCAGCGCCTGCAAAGCAGATGCATGCATGACAGGGACTCAATAATAATTGGCGTGGATTGCTTTTGACACGTGCTTGTTGCTGACAGATGCTTTGTTCTGTGGTCAGATTTCATATTTAACACATCAAAGAGTTGGGATACTTCACACTCTGCTAAGGACTGATAGCAAGTCTGACACTTTGCTGTTGAGAAAGGAGAGTGTTGGTCTTCTGTGGTGGAGAATAAAGTCAAGTTGCATTCAGTGCTCCTTTCTTCACTTTCCCACCAAATAAGTGAAGTTATACTCAAGCAGTCTTTTACAAGGAACACAGTAAACATCATAGAGGAAGTATCATGTTTACAATGACAATGAAAGAATTGTTGGCAGGAAATTCTTGCAACAAGGAAACATATTTAAAACAGTAGGTTTAAAACGTTGCATGAATAGTTTGTAAATGTGGACTTCATAATTGTTGTGATGAAAGTCTCAGGAGGTTACACTGTGTCTGTACGGTAAGAATGGCGTTGCAGTTAGATGATTTACAGCTGTGAGGTGATGGTGAGAAGTGGAATAGCTGCACCCCTACCACAGACAGCATCTGTCCATTCATAGCTGAACAAAATTAAGTGGACACAAATATTAGTGACATGTGAGATATAAGATAATACAGAGTCTAGGAAACTTGTATGAGAAGTAAGAAAACCTCAATCGAAGTCTCAGTGACATTCGTAAACTGAACTAACCACAAATCCAGTCGTGGAACTTAATAATTTATTTGTTTAGATATAGATGATTCTGTAGCATCATTTATTCAATAAATCTATTTTTTAATGGTCTGAAATGAACAACATTGCCCACAATGAAAGAGGCAAGTATAGTCAAGTGGAGTTAGCTCAAACATGTCTCAAGGAACATCTGGACAGAGAGGATTGGACTGAGATGGAATATTAAAAGCATTAAGTTAAGAAATAACTTTAAAAATTAGTTTTGATCAAATGTAGAGATATGGATTATACTAGATTCCATTGATCTTCCCACGATGATTGTTCCCATGTTGATCAAATTCCTCAGGAGCAAAATAATAATGATATAAAAAAAGGAATTACATAGTTTTATGTATGTAAATCAAAACAACCTCATGATGTTTCAATTAATAGTAAGTGCTGTAGTTCATGCCAATATGTTAGGCCAACTTGATAGGTGCATTAAAATAGGGGTTTAAATATATGCATATTAATGCAAACACACTAACAAATGTAATTATGTTGCGGGGTCACAGGTTAAATGAAAAAAGCCAAGTTGATGACTAGTATATGTATTTCCACAATGTGAAGAAGCGACGGAAATAATTAAATCAGAGGCTGACGTTAGCTCTGTCCTGATATTTTGGATCAAAGGAAATTCACACTTGAATATCCCAGCTAGCGTTACCCAGACTAGTTGTGTTTTCCAAATGCATGAGCATCACCCAACTCATAGAGCCAAAGTTACCTTAATTAGCTAATTTGCTTTCTGATTATCTTCAAATCAGGAACCTATTTCTATGCCTTTGTTTGAGATCAAGCTCTGACATCGGCTCCAGACTTGAAAACAAGGAGAGGCTGATCTTCAGTCAATGCAGCTCTCATTACGTTTTAGTATAAAGTGGAGGGCCTGGAGGAAAGTGTAAGTATTGTAGGGCACTGTGATAAGTCTCCTCATCAGCCCAGAAGACCCACAACACCCCACTTCATAAGGTAAGGCAAAGCAAGGCGGGGGCCTGTTAATGGGTTAGACTTAAACACCACATTTTAACCGATACACAAGGAGTGAGAGAGGCATGCTCGTCTCTATAGGCAGTATCCAGCAGCATTTTGATGTCTCTAACAAGAACACAATAAATTGTTCCTCATTATTCAGTAATTAACTCCAATGCGCCGGGTCCCCATCCCCCTGCGCCTCGCTCTAAATCACCACCCTCCTCCCCTCTTCTCCTCCTGCTACACAGCTCTTTAATTTCCTCTATGCTGTGGGGGGTGTGGGCAAGACAGGGTGGAAAGGGGGGGCACACACAGCTTGATGCACTCCATCATCCCCTTGCCACCCTCCTGTCACCCCATCGCCCTATCCTAGCCGCTCCCTCCTCCTCCCTCCCCCCTTTACATCCCCATGCCAGCTCCTCACTGGAGTGTGCTCTCCCTGCTGGATGCCACCTGGTTAAAGCAGGGAGAGGTTACCTGAGCTGAAAGAACAGGCTCCAGTCACGTTCGACATAGTGAGATAGCTAGCGCCTTGTACTATCAAGGCATCAAAACTTGCCCCCGGCTCTGTTCGCTGTCTTTTCGCAGGGCTTTCCCCTTCCTCCTCTGCTCTTAATTGTTAAAATGAGGTCATTAATTGGAGGCTGAGTCAAATCACCTGTCATTTCAGCTGGGAATCATCCGCTGATTGAAAGGTATCATAAAAACCTGCCCAGGGCCTGGTTTTTGCAGTGCCTGCTGGGAGCTCCCTTTGTGCCTTGACGATCTCCGCCCATGGGCACACAACTCACTTTAGTTTCTGTGGCGGAGATTAGGCGGGTAGTCTTGGGTGACACACATCCACACGCATGGCCCAAATATAGATTCAAGAGAGTCAGTAGTGTCAAGCGCAATTCCTGGAGGATGTTGTGGGGAGTGTTCGTTTTCCACTGTACTATTAACGCCCCTGACCTAATTGAGGATGATGCTCACACACACCACTTCGCTATATGGGAGTGAGGTCAGGTTCATTTGAGGGGGTAATTGTGAAATTGGCATGTAAACTAGGACAATAGAACAAATGACAAAAAATTAGGACAGATGACAAATTTCTTGACAGATTTTTTTTTTTTTTTAATAAATTGAGACAGTCCTGCTGCATTCACAGATGTAGTGTAATAGCGAGGCAATAAAATTTAAGAGGATGAACTTAATTAGGTACTTTGTAATTTTTTCAACTAATGTCATAGTTTGGTGGAGCTGAATGTTGTTTTCTTAGACGTCATCCTATTTTGCTCTAACAATGCTCGGCATCATGGGTGTAACTGCAAAAGAGGCTTATGAGAAACATGTGCATCAAATATTTGAAATGACGTCAACTTAAATGCACCCAAACATTCTTCACCTTGTGACAGCTACACTGCACAGCAAGGTAGAGAAAGCAGTACTCTCAGGCACTTAAAAATGCTCCATTTACTTAAGAAAATCACATTGAATATGAGGGCAATATTAACACAGAAAGACCATTAGAAAAACAGGCCTAAATTATTCTGAAGGCACAAAGCTACATAAAGCTTCAGGACCCCCATTTTCCACATGGACTTAATCTTGAGGAACACTACATAAGATGCTGACAAACCCGCTGTTTGAAATAAAAACCCTCTGAACACATGGCATTAATATTTAATGGTGCTGCTTCCTCGGGAGGCCACTCTGGGCTGCAGTGCTGTGTCTGAAGGGAGACGGTATTAGTGCTGTGTGCTCTGGAGGAAGAGCAGCTTCACACTAATGAAGTGATCAGGGCCTGAACTCTGAAGAAACCTCATATCCGATTAGTGAGCAGAGATGCATGTAAACATGGGCGAAGCAGCGAGCGATTAGATCACTTTGTTAATGCAAGTCTTGTGTCACTAAACACAACAACAGAGTGGCGTGCAGTGTTTGGAAGTATTTTGTGAGCTACAACGCATTTCACATTTAATCATTTCAATATTAGTGTTTCTTTTTGACCCCCTATGCAAGTGTTTTGAATTAAGATGTGAGCAAGAGGAGTAGTATGCAAGCTAATAGGCTAACACTATCCTCAGAGCAACCATTAAGGTGCATGCATGTGTTGCGCAGCAGTGAAAACCACCTGACCTTGTCCACATCCGCTCAGCTGGGACAGGACAGCATTTGAACCCAGCCCGTAAAGGACAGGCCATTTGGATGTTATTAAAAAACATTAGTTTCTGAAGCCCATGCTACTCCCAGAGCCATCAGGTAATTTGAAAGAGATCCAGCAAGTTTAAGATGTGCAGATGTTTTCGCTTTAAAACTGGCATCTGTTTATGCAGACGCACTTTATGTTCGAAAAACCACAAAGGACCTTCAATAGGTTTTATGGAGCAGTTTCAGCTAGAGCACTCAGCTTTGTAATTGTGCTACACCAGGTAATGAGAAAATTGGTCACAAGCAGCGTTCCCTGTAGATGTAACCCGCAACATTTTTGCACAGCATGTGCAGTAGCCACATTTATATTTTGTAGCCTGTGTACTGCTGTCTGAGCTCCTGTGCAGCTTTCAGGAGGTCAAATAATGGTCGGAGTTTAGAGTGTAATTCATATCAGGGGACTAATTCCATCTAAAAAAAGAAGTGCACATACAACAGTTTTCATTTAAAGGTAGGGTTGGAGATCTGGGAAAAACAGTTCGAGCAGGCAACATTTTGAAAATACACAAGTTAGAAGTCCAAGCCTCTTTCCTCAGACTTCTCTCCGAAGCCACACCTCCAGAGCGAAGGCGATACCTTCGCAAAGCGACCCAATGTAATCCCAACAAGAGTGACGTGGCTTTCGGCCATACTGTGGTGTGTAGTGGGGCTTCACTACGCAGCATCGCTAACTTAACACCAGCTTTTTCTCATGGCTCATTCAGGTGAAAGAAAACACCTGACATCATAATAAACCATCCAGCATCCAGCTTAGAGGTAGCCTATATTGCCATGTACCAGACTTCAGTGTGGTGCATTGGGTTACTGGCGTTTCCTGTTCCTCATCGTAACTCGTTGAAGAGTGGTACGCACAGAGGAGGGAAGGAGGGACAGGGTTGGCAGTTTGATTGACACATCAAGATCCAATTGACTTGAACGTGGCGTTCAAGATGATTGGATGGTGTTTTTCCAGGACTGTACGTCCCACAGGTGACTGAATTTTTTCATTTTTGTGAAAAAGCATTAAATGAATTAGTTGCAGTTGGGGTGTGAAGAGGATTTCAAGCAGTTCAGTAAAAAATGCTCCAGAAATAGGTCTCCAACCCTACCTTTAAAGGAGGTACATATAAATGCCATTGTGTACATTGGCGATAGAGTATATCTGTCTCAGATTATTTGGTTAGACCTTCATATTACAATATAGAGCAAACAGTCAATATCAGATTAAAAAAGGTATGTGAAATCTCCAACTTACAAAAAACTAACTTGTGTTAAGGTTTATCACACCTGGAAGACTCCAGGAATCAAGAAAACCAGATTTTCTGGGTAACAACCTTTTAAGTTTTCTGTTCACAAACATCAGCTGGTCCAAACTATTCCTCACAGAAAAGATTTTAGAAGACTTAAAGGATCAAAAACTGTTTATTTGTGTAATGCTGGAACGGTTACAGGGTCATCTCAAAGACTAAAGTTTTCATCAGTCCACAGTCAGACAAATTGTCCTTAAATGGAGATGATATGTCTGTCCAGCTCTAACTCTAAAGGCACAACACGGAGTGATCAGTGAGGTAAAGGCCAGAAACAAATCATGGTTCTATGGAGTATGTTTTTCATGCACACTGCGTTTAAAACCACAGCTCTACAAAGAAAATATCAGTGTGCCTGAAGTTTGCCAAAGACACATTAAGACTCCGCAACACTGCTGGGAAACTCTTTTGTGGAATGATGAAACCAAAGTTGAATAATTCAGGGAGAACATGCAGCACTATGGATTGTGTAAAGAAGCCTCTGCATACCAACATGAAAACATCATGTGAAAAGTGAAATACATGGAGGAAGCATCATGATTTGGAGTTTTGCTGCCTCTGGGCCTGGAAAGCTCGACATCATGCAGCGGGACAATGACCCAAAACATCAAAGAACCATTTCAGACAAAGAAAATCCACCTCTCTGAAACAGCTCAGCCAGAGTCCAGACATTAATCCAGCAGAGATGCTGTGGACTGACCTGAAGAGAGCCGCTCGCATCAGATGTGAGAATGTGTTTGAGCTGAAGCAGCTGTGTAGGAACAATCTGATCAACAGCTACTGCGAGCTTGATTGATGCCAAAGGAGTTCAACCTGTTATTAAATCACAGGGTTCACTTTCTTTTTTCCACCAGCACTGTGAATGTTTGATGGGTGTGCTCAGTTCAGTAAAGACATGAAAGGTTATACCTACTTGGGCGCTGTCAGCTTAAGGACCTTTTGTTTGTCTCGTATTTGTGACTTTGATGGAGATCTGATCCAATGCTGAACAATTAACGCTGAAAACCATGTAAATCCAAAGGGTTCAGTTTTTCTTCTTACTGTAAATCTGTGAGTAATACATAAACCCTGTAATAAACCTCTCTATTCAAAGCAGTTCATTCCAAGACATTTGGAACATTTTCCAAATATTCAGTCTGGTTTTCATAAAATAACAGAACTGAAACAGCCTCTCACAGATGCTGATGACTTCCTGATGAATGCAGACTAATCTTTGTTTTTGCTGCATGACTAAAGTGTAACTTTCAACACAAGTGATCAAAGTATTTTAATTAAAAGTTGGATGATTTGGATGATTGTCCATGTGGCTGCACCAGTTTTTAATGTTACCTGTCAAACAACTTTCATCCTGTTACTAAATGCTGTGAAAGCAAAATGTGTCTTAAATATATTTTATTTCCAGGCCCAAGGCTCCATTCTCAGGCAAGTATAATAATATTATATTGAGTGCAATAATATTGACCATTACGCCATGTTCTACATGTTCACACTACCACTTGGACATTAAAATGTGGGGAAATATTCTGTCCACAATATACTATTAAATTTAGAAGATGTCTTTCAGTCTGTGGCTGTGTTTGTTGCTTTAGTTTTCATATCTTTCTTTTTTGGGGTTTTCATCTGTCTTCCCTGAGTTTGACAATTCAGGATTGAAAACAATGCCACTTTTTTGTGACTGCAAAGAATGGAATGAGTATGCAATGGAGTATTTTTCTTCTTCTGAAGTGCACTTGGCAGAAATCACAAAAAAGTGGTGATACCCACTTTTTCCTTTTAGTTAGCCATAATACGCTATGCTACAGTAACAGACTAATTTGCTCGAGTATCTTAGGTGTTATTTTTGATCACCCCAATATAATTCATCATTCACAGACAAACCAGAGCCTTCTGTCTTATGCTCATGTGAACATGTGATCCAAATGAGCTGATTATGTAGAATTTGACTTCAGAAATTGCACAAATTGTCGTTGTTGTATTATTGCTATTTGCCTATAGCATTATTGTTGCAAATGTACCTTACTCTTAATTACGGATTACAAAGATGTATAGACCCCTGTTGTGAATGGAGACAAATAAACAGACACAAAAAAGTGCAATATGATGTTGTTAGGATGGATTACGTTTAATGTCTCAAGCCACTTTTCTGTTTCTGCAGACTGAATGTCATTAAAACACTAACAGTACTTTACAAATATGTGTTTATCAATTTTAGGACCTTAATGACTGACATAATGTGGGCATAGCCTTTTTATCAGTGCTGTAAGACTTTGTAGAGCTTGCCTAAGGAACATTATACAGGACATTAATAATTAGGTAAAAGACACAATTAAGACTTCAGACACTGAACCACAGTGAAGCAGCACTAATACAGTCTGAGGATTAATTAATTAACCTGGTACAGTTCAACACTACTCCATCTTTGTCGGTTTCCAGTGAGGTTTTCCCACTAATTCAAAACACACCTTTTCTGAGCTATAGAGTTAGAACTCATGGCGTTCACTCGTCATATGTCTCAGGACTGTACGAATACACAGCTGTGCTTCTGACAACTGCACAATAATAGTCTCCTTGTTTGCAGAGTGAGATTACTCTCATATATCTCTCTATAATGGGAGAAAACAAACGTTTGGTCATTGAACATGATCCAGTAACACAGTGTGTGTGTACGCCTCTACTCTCACATTGACCTCTGTGGGAAACAAATGATGTTTAAAAACAACATTATCTTGTATACTGTTCTCACACTGAAAAAGCAGACATGCTCCTTTGTCTATTTCCCATGATGTGACAAGGACATATTTCAGACTGAAGTGATCCAAACAGTGATCTACCACTTGAGAGAACTGTCTTTGAGAACAGAGGTCAAGGGGAGCGACAAGGACGAGTGTCCTACAAATGCCATATCCAACAGCTCCAGTGTTTCCAGTGGCACTTGAACTGAAATAGGCACGCTCAACAGGGGACAGGCTTCAAGATTTTTTTTTTCCATACTTCAGAAAGACTATCATGTTGAAGCTGGAGTGGTTGTTGGGGTGTCAGTATGTATATAGACAGAGGAGTGATGGAATTTGCAGGCTTTCAAGGCCAGTGTACTGTTTATGATGACACTGCTGCCTTGCTGCATTGTGAATTTGGTTCTGTACGCTTCAAATTCAAGTCACTGCTTTAGTCAGAGTGTTAATGTATCTATCATTCAGTATCTACAGCACATCATTATAGTTACAGCCGTTACGTGAGTTTTTGTAGCAACCACGTGTTAACATTTATTTACAGTGTCAGCTCAGGATGTATATCAATCATCGATGACCTGTCTGTCTATCTATTAGCTGGGAAGTAATACTTAAATTTTCTGAAGTCAGCCCTACTAAATTAGTAGTGGGGTGGATATTCAAAGCTTTTAATCAAAGTCACATTTATTTCTCTAACAAATGAGAACATGAGTAATAATAGAGTAATTCAATACACTTTGGTTTTACTGGTGCAGCCTTACTGGAGCTATTATAATCAGTGTCATAGTCATGATAGGTAATGTTAGCAAACTAGCTAGGTAGTCTAGTTCTAAACCACATTACAACTGATACTGATACTGATCAGTCATTTGTGGTGTGTAATGCATACACAGAAAAAATGTTCAGGAATTTCCTTAATCAACAATATGTTCCAGTTGGTGAAAAGAAAAACCGAACCTGTTGGCAGTTACATTAAAATAAAAGTCATTACTGATGCCAGTACAGTCCATTCAGATCATTTTATGGGAGCAGCACTGTTTGTATCTGGCATCACTTGGTAACAAACTGTTACAAATGTGTAACACACAACACACAAGAGAAGCTAATTTAGGCTATGGCTGCGGTCAAAAAATCAAAATAATCTCCTTCTCTAACCGCTTTTCTTTGACCTCGATGGAAAACGTCATGAGCTCAAGGAAAGATGTGAAGGAGAATTCATAAGCACTTAGGAAAAGACAACCACAATGTGGAGAGAATCTGACTGCACTTTTACCGGCTTTATTTATAACACATGGATGATAAATACCCTGCTCCTGACCACAACCAGTAAACAAAGAGGACTGAAATGTTGAAATAACATAACATGAAAGGGATAAACAGGGAGAGAAAGTTGAACTTTTCAAATAACACTTAAATAAAAAATTAGGTCACGACCAAAAGGCCATAACAAATTCTAGTCATATGTAACTACCCATAATTGTCTTTTTTTATACATTGCTAAATATTCCACAATGGGTGGGGTTTAGTGAAACAGCATTTATGTATACACCAAACAGCCATGACATTATAAGTACTGAGTGTGGAGTGTCAGTGATTGTGGCACCTGTCAGTGGGTGGGATAGTAGGCAGAAATTAAGTGAACATTTAGCCCATTTAGAAGGTGATTTGTTTGGAGCAGCCAAAATTGGCAAGCATGAGGATCTCAGCACCTTTGACAAGGGCCAGATTATGATGGATAGATAACGGGGGAAGTACATCTCCAAAACTGCAGGTCTTTTTGGTGTTTGTGGTCTGCAGTGGTTAGTACCCACCAAAAGTAGTGTACTGAAGGACAAACATGAACCAGTGACTAGCTCAGGGCCACCCAAGGCTCATCAATGTACATGGGGAGTGGGGGATGTTGTCTAATCCCTCAGAAGAGCTACTGTAGCACAAACTGCTGAAATGTCAATGTCGGTTCTGACTTGTGATACAAAGATAAGTGAACACCTTTATAGTGAAGGACCAAATAACAAATAAAATGTATGATAACCTTTTTTGTAATTTTGTTTGTTTTATCTCTAAAATGTGATCTCTGTGAGAAAAATATATTAATATGAATCATAATACGAATTGGAATATAAATTACTTAATTAATCCCAAAGGGAAATTTGTCTGTCAGCTCATCTGCCATTTGCAGAAGAATTAAAAAGTCTGATGGCTGTGGGTATAAAAGATCTTCTGCATCTGTCCTGCAACGAAGAGAGAGGAGCCGTCCACCACCGCTGCTTCTTTGATCCATAACGGTGTTATTCAGTGGATGATGTTCAGGATGGCTTCCAACATTGTCATTGTGTATCTCTCCACCACTTCCCCCAGAGAGTCCAACTTTACTCCAATCACAGAGCCAGCTTTCTTAATAAGCTTGGCCTCTTTGCTTGCTTTTTTCCCAAACTTATAAAATAAGTTTGAATAATGGGCAATTTAATACCTTGAGTTCATTTTTTTTTTTTTATCTTGATTTGATTAGATGACAAGGAGCATTTCAGTGTGACCAGCAGGAGGCAGTGTGGCGCTTTGCTGGGACCCTCTTTGCGTACGGACCGGTACCATGGAACCATGACCTGTACGCACTCTTGTTTACTTCCTGATTTTTCGTCATGTTTTCTGCAGCGCCGCCCAGGGGAGCTGTCACCTGTCTCACCCCTTCTCCGCGGTTTTACAGGTAAGTCATGTTTGTGTTTTAAAACTTGTACAAATACACACACGCGCGCGTGTTGTTCTACATTTAAAATAAGTGCTGGGTTGGCTTTGTAACGGTATTTGGGGTCGTAATGATTTTGTGACTGAAACGGGAATAATACGATTTTTCTCTATGTCGCGTGCGACCCAAGATGGCGCCGATGGTAAACTTTGTGTTACATTGTTGAAGGCAGCATGTCCTGGTTTTTGCCTCCAGTGCATTTGCAATAAGCATAACCAAGTTCGTGTTAATGATTGATAAGTATATACCTGAATTATATAGTCATATCCTCAGCACTTTGCACACAAATGTTGAGATTGTTAAGATCGTGCATTCATATTGGACAGTCATTATTAGTAAGAAGCTAGTTTCTTCTTATCTGCGTGGTGAGGTTCAATAAGGGAGTGTGTGAGAGTTTACTAATTCTGCCTTTCGTTATACTGTTTTCTTATATAGTTGTGAGCTTAATATCAGCTCAGTTGGTGGATTTATTGAGAATGTATTCATGTATGTGGCAATAACATTTGTTTTGTGTTTGGGAAAAAATGAGATGCTATGATAGCGAGCTTGTCTGTTTTTTTGGTGTCTGGAAGTACTGTTTTTAATGACATTTTAGTGTTCTTCCAAATCTAAGCTCATTTTTAGCTTGTTCTTGTGTATAACATGCAGTGTGTGTGTGTGTGTGTGTGTGTGTCTGTGTTTGTCACAGACAGAAATAGGCCCAAGCATTTTGGGCCTTTAGCA
>OMNW01000657.1:7142-17667 GCA_900303245.1 Selene dorsalis | reverse complement strand
AACGGGGGGGGGGGCCTTTAGATAGACCTGGCAAGCCCAAATGGGTTGGGCGGATGAACTGGGAACATCTGAAGGAGCCCTGTTTTTGAGAGAACTTTAACTCCCACCTCTGGTGAAGCTTCTCTCTAGTTCCTGTGGAGGCAGGGGACATCGAACCAGAATGGTCAATGTTTAAAGCCTCTGTTGCCAATGCTGTGGCTGTGAGTTGTGGTCTTAGGGTCAGAGGTACCTCGAGGGGCCTCGGACATCGTGGTGGACACCAGTGGTCAGGGAAGGAGAAGGGAAGAAGGAGGCCTTCTTTAGTCATGATGTTGTCCTGGGAGACTCCAGTGGCAGTTTGCAGGGTAATGACAAGCCCACGGGGCAGCAGCCTCAGTTCCGGAACAATGGACCTGCTGTTTACTCTTGCAATGTATATTGGAGGGGGCCTGGGAGTATGCCCATCCAGTCTATATGTGTTTTGTGGATTTAGAGAAGGCGTAGGATATATTTTCTGCAGGATATTTTGTGGGAGGTGTTGCGGAATGGGGTTAGGGGGTACTTCTCATGGCCTGGTGTCCCAGTCCCAGATAAGTGGTTGAAGATCAACCTTTAGTTCATCCAGCAGCTCCAATATGATATGGTTGACAGGTGATATGTCTGAATTAGTTTTACTTCTGTCATTCCAGAAAGGTAAACACTGGTGAAAAAAATTTCTACATGTATGCTTTCATTGTGTCTATTTCTCCTCCTTGTTACTGAATTACGACTCACCACAAATCACTTCCAGGCTCAGTAAGTCACCTTGCATGTGCTAAATCAATATATTTCCATTTCTTTCCTCTCAGTATTTTACTCACCTGGGCAAAAACGCCCCATATTGCATATTCATTTAGGCCAAGGTGCTAAACGGACAGCGCATGTTGTTTTACTCATTTGAAAAACACAATCCCCAGAGTGCACAGCTAGTAAATCAGTGAGTGATATCACACATTTTTACACATGCAAACCTGTGGTAAATCAGGCTCCATGTATGTTGTGGACTTGGAGAAGGCCTTTGGGGATGCCCAAAGAGAAATATCTAGAACACTTGAACAGCTTGAACTACTACCACCACAACACAACACAACCCCAGTTAAACAGCAGAAAATTGATGAATAGATGGAAATGTGACGATGAGGTCATTGTGGGTGTTTAGTAATCTTTTAAATTATGTCAGAGAGTTCAAACCTCTGAACTGATATTTCATCATTTTAAGAGACACTACGCTTAGTGCTGTATTGAAGCAAAGTTTGAAAGGCCATTTCCTCAAGAATATGGTACCCATACCCAGTTCCTGGGGTGTTGAATCCCCACCCCGACACAGCCCGACTCACTAGCATTAATTCTCGTCCTGAACCCGGCCCAAAGCCGGCCAAAAAAGGAAGCCCCACCTGACCTGAGTCATTTGTATATATTTTTAGCCAGAACCAGAGCGTTAAGAACTCTAAGAGACACATCCATTGTCATTGAGTTTGTGAGAGATAGAGAGCGGGGCGAGGAGGGGCAATGCGCTGCCCACAGCTCTACACGGAAATAAGACTTTACAGACACAAGGGGGCGTTCAGGTACTGAAATGTTGTACAGTTTGATTTTACATGAATAAATACTCAGGATTACCAAAGGAATTTGGTGGGTACCAATAAAAGTACCAAATTCGGTACTCATCCCTACTTGGGAAATCATTTATTTCAATCAGTATTTGAGGAATAACACACTCACAAAGTCGGCAATGGCCCCCATGCGCCTGTGCTGGTCCTTCTGCAGTAGAGCCATTAACAGGGAGCAGACAGCCTCAGACTTCCCTGAAGGCAGCAGCAGTGGGCTGTGGAGGATCCCATCGTACATTTCTCCAACATCACGACTGTAGAAAGGAGGCTGAAGCAAAGTGACGAGCCATTAGTGTAAAATAATGTAATGCAGATTAGCACACCTTAAATTTCCAAAGTTATATACACTTGTAAAGACACAAACTATTCACGTTAACTAAATCCATGTTCTTTATCTTGTTCTGGACAATAAGCAGGCACAGATGAAGGTAATGTACAGAGTCATGCAATTATCTAAACTTTACATCAACCTTTCCTACCTTTGCAGCCCAGTTGTCTACTACTGCTGTAGCCTGTGACATGTTAAAGTATTGTTTGTCATAATTAGCTAAAATTAGACAGCTCCTCATTGTAGCTTTATACTTAGCCAATAAGCACATACAACCACACAAAAGCACACACACAGACACACAAACACACACATACCAGGCTGTAGATCATCTCATAGAGCACTGCTCCCAGACACCACCAATCCACTGTCCTGTCATATGGTTCTTTACGAAGAACCTCTGGAGCCAAGTACTGCAGAGACAGAGTGACAGACAGAAAAAAACTGAGATAACACATCCAAGGAGGATATAGATATGACTTACTAATACTTAATACACTGGACCTTTATAATCTATCAGTACACTTGAGATGGCTGGTAAAAGTTTGTTGGACCTAATACCACTCCTGACTTGTTCTTGTCATGGTTTGAGTTTCCTCAAGACAGATATTAAAGTGTTCTTAGCTGACTCCAGTTTGTTAATTTCGGTTTTAGTGTCATTAGTCCATCAGGGTCCTTTCCTTGTGTTCCTGGCCTGTCTGTGACAGTTCTGGTGGCAGTCAAATTCAATATGGATGATGTAGGTTATATGACTTGATGCAGGGCTGGACTGTGACACAGTAGGCATTTCCTTCAGTACAGTAATATATTTCTGTGGTTTACTTGAGTATTATTTTTCTTCTCAACACTTAAGGACAAATATTGTACCTTTGACTCCACTACATATACCTCATCATTACAGTATTACATAAACCCCTGTGTTGATGACAGGTTAAAACAACAATAACAACAACAACAGCAAAACGACCAACTCCTTCACTGTCAGTCTTGGTTGAACTTGCCAATCTCCTAATGATGCTACATTAGATAAAGATGAGGCAGAAGATCTGATCTGATCTGAAATCTGTAGTTCAGTTTTACTTATGTGCCATTCATATGGGATCCATACATATGTACTCTGACTCAAGAAATAGAGTTGTGGATTTGTAACTGTATTTGACTGTATTTGCTCACTTCTGGAGTCCCACAGAAGGTTGAAGTGGTTCCCTCTGGCTCTACACCCTCTTTGCACAGACCAAAATCTGTTAGCACCACATGACCCTGCAAGCAGACAACACAAGAAAGAATTTTTCTCACAATAGTGACAAAAATAGAGAGGTTTAGAGTTCGCAGTTACAAAACACTGGGCATAACTGACTTACCTGCGAGTCTAAAAGAATGTTCTCTGGTTTCAGATCTCTATGGTAAAAATTAATAAGCAGACTATCAGTGTTGAAAGCACAATGACTCATTAATTTTTTTCCTCAGATTTTAAGGAATGACAAGTGGGTATGTATGAGTCCATTGGCCTGACCTGTATACGATGTTGAGAGAGTGAAGGTAACCGATAGCACTGGCTACCTCGGCAGCATAGAACCTCGCTCTGGGCTCAGAAAAACATCTTTCTCTCTGCAGGTGGAAAAATAACTGTCGAGACAGAAAGAGCAAGATGGATAGAATGGCAGGAGGGAGAGAGGAATAAAAATGGTGATACATGATAAACAGACAAGGAAATATTTTACTGGTAATTACACATATCTTGGGTAAAGCGCCTGACCATCTGCAGAGCAACACAAAAGCAAGACTAAGTCTGAGTGTTTGAGAGCAGGTCCAGTGGCTGTGTCTGGTTTTCTTTGATATGACTAAATAAGTTGAGATAAAATAAGATAAGATAAGAATCCCCAATCCTCATTTATCCCCAAGGGGAAATTCATTAAATGAAAAATATTAAACATTAAATATTCTACACCTACCAAATTAGTCTTTAAGGTATGGATACTGTGCAGCCTGCTGTTCTCCAGCTTAACAAAATGGAATTCAGATGCACAATGTCACGTTAAACAAATTCCTTGTTATCATTTAGCCTGATGGCTAAAGGTAGGATTTCTCCATCCTGCAGCAAAGAGAGTGGAGCCATCACCGCTGCTTTCCTGATCCATCAAGATGCAATGAGTAGGTGATCTGAGCCGTCCAGAATGGCCTCCACCACCCTCAGTGTGCATCTCTACACCACATCCCTCAGTGAATCCATCAGGGAAACATGACTGAAGTCTCCTGATATCATTAAAAGTTTAGTTTTGTATCCTAGCAACGACTTCACGGAGAACTTCAGACGGAACTTCAGCAGTAGCCATTGGGTGGGATGTACACAAGTGTTGTTATGATTTGAAAAATGTCTACTTTCTGAGTCTTCACCAATATCTCCAGCTCTTCATCACTCTTGTTGGGTAGAGAGTTGATATTTCCCATGATGACTGATGACAGAAAGGACTGATAGTACATCTTCACTTCCAAGCCTTCATCTTTGCACAAGCAGCACGGTGAACATGAAAACACCTCTTCATCTCTATTTTCAGTGAAAGAAGATCCTCTCCTGAAGAATCTCCTCCCCCCACGCAAGTATCCATCAGTAGTTGACAAAATACGACAAAAACCCAACAAAAATAAAGCAATGGTTGTGAAAAAGTCAGAGCCACCAGACTGAAGAGCATGTTCTGATGCAACCAACTTTAACCAAGAAATTTAAAAAAGATAGTTGAAATAAAATTTTTTTTTTTTCAGTTTTTTAAGTTTTCATTTTTAGAGTTTTGTACAACTGTACAGAGTAAACAGATGATGGCTGTAAATGAGAGAATGAAACATATCTCTCACAACAAGGGTTGACAAAGTCTACAAAATGCCAATCTTATTGCTTTGTTGATTAATGATATGATAGGATATTCTGTGTAAGTAAATAAATAAATAAATGTGATGTTATAACTCCTGTCTGTAAAATCATATCCTCAAGCCGTAAATAATTGGATCATTTTATCTTGTTGTTTTATTGCAAACAGTGTAATCTATACGCATTTACTTGTTTAGCTCTTTTACCTCTCCTCCATTTACATAGTCGAGGACAAAGTAGAGTTTCTCTGGGGTTTGGAAGGAATAGTGGAGCCGAACCAGAAACGGATGCTTCAGACTCTTCAGCAGCACATTTCGCTCAGCCATGATGTTCTTTTGCTAAAGACAGACAAAAAAAAGATAGTAAAAGACACACTTTTGCTATCTTTTGCCCATTATAGGGACCACTAGAAGAGCATCCAAGAGTGACTGATTGGAGGTAATTTCAAAGGTAAAAGACTCCTATCACAGTTGCATTAATGTGTTTTTAGGCAACGGTTTCACCACATCTTGGCATGTGGAATGGCATACAAAATTAGGAATTTAAGAATGTCAATTCTATATTTGTGAAACAGGGGGAAATGTACAAACATAAACCAACAGTGCACACAAGAAGAACCTAACTAGATAATGTGAACAGCAAACACAGTATTTGTGCTTGTAGGTATAGGACGAGCAGGAGGTGTGAAGAGGCTTTGAAGAGTTGCAGATACAGTATGTGAAAAATATTGCCAAACATATGAAATAGGTTTCAAATGTGAAAAAATATGCATTATTTTCCCCCTGAAATGCCGGGAGTGTGTCCACTGAAGGCACTAAAACCACACCTGGTGTTGGGAATAGTTCTGCATTCCTGTCAGTTACCATTGTGCTAAAAGAAAAACTTACTTCATCCAGCAACCTTACTAGCTAAATATAGGAGTTATATTATGAGCCAGAGGAACTGTCAACCTTGACACATGATGCAGGCAGAGCCCCAGGTGGAAATCCCAGTATGGACGATTCAGCTCTGTTCTTCAGCCTATTATCAGTGAAGCTAAGTTGTTTTGGGAAGCCAAATTATTAAAAAATTAAAAAATATTTAACTTAAAAATACTGACTACAGAGGTGGCTTTTGGTGGTAAACTTCATTTCCATTTCATCTAGGTGTTTGACAAAAACAAATCCATTTCATCCTCCTCTCATCATCTCTCATAAATTTGAACAACAACCATCACTGATAGTACTGTTGCATCCTGGGAAGATGCACTCTGGGAGAGAAGGTTAGGCTGATGAGCAGTAACTAGAGCAGGAATGAGCAGGAAAACCACTGATTCTAGTGCTTTATTTATTTCTGTACCATTATATCATTAGGCATAGAATTTTATGAAGCACTGGCATCGGTGGATATATATTTCTATACCATTGTATATAGGCCCTGTTAGGGCAAAATTCTGAGGTGATGCGGGAAGGAGAAGCACCAGAGTCCTGGATGTCTTATACTGAAGAAGTTTGTTAGGCTCGATTGATCAAGGAGAACAGAAGAGTCATTGACATAACATGGGTGCATGATGCCACTTCAGTTCTCAGGGCCCAACTGCAAAGTTCAGATTGTTATACTAGAAAGGTGGACTGAGCCCACAAAGGGAGATGTGCTAACATTCTATTGGCTGTTGGGCGTAAACGTCAAGATAAAGACTTACATCATCTAGGTGATAGGAGAACTGCAATAGTTTCTCTCCTCTCACCCTGAGTGTTATCCAGCGCCCATTATCACCTGTCTCTGTAGCTGTGTCTGAATACCACCAGATAGAGAGACTTAAGGCGCCAAGGGAATGACCATGGCCCTGGCATATTCCTGGGAGAGAAAGCAGGCCAGATAATTGTCTCTAGCAATGTATCTGGGAAACAGGGAAACATCTAATTCTCAACTTTCACCTACAAACACAGAGGGATTGACCTTTAACCACACAGAATACACGGAGAAGTGAAATCCTTCCTCTATAACAGGCCCCACCAAAAATTGCCATCTTACCATGGTAGAGGGGTTTGCATGTCCCAGTGATCCTGGGAGCTGTGTTGTGTCGCACTAGTAGGGTCTCCCAAGGCAAATTGGTTCAGGGGATGGGCAAGATTTAGAGCAAACCCTAACCTGGAAATGGTCCCCCTCTTGGAGCAAGACCCAGGAGGGGAGCTCCCAGGCGAGTGCCTGGTGACTGAGCCTTGACTCGAGGGCCACTTTTGGGCACAGATCTTCATGGACCATCACCCTGCAGGCCAACCACCAATGGTGATGGCATTCAGGGTTGGGTGCATTGTCTATCAGGCAGTGGGCAAGGATGGAGGTCTGTATGTCCTGATCCCCAGTGTCATAGACTAGTCTTTGGGACATGGACTTTATATTTCTTCTGGCGGACTTCAACACCCATGTGGGCAATGACAGAGAAGGATCTCATCAGACCTGTGGCCATATGTTTTGGACACTTGGATGAAGAGAGGGGTGGAGCTTATCACCCCCTGGTGGTGACCTGGATCAGTTGGTGGAGCCTGCTGGACAAACCCAGTTAACCCAGTGAGGGTAAACTGGGAACATCTGGGGGAGTACCCTGTCCGTGAGGTCTTCAACTCACACCTCTGCAAAAATTTCTCACATCTCCTGGGGGAGATTAGGGACATGGAGTCTAAATGGTCCATGTTCATGTGGTTGTTGGAAGCTCTGGCCAGGTTCATTGGTGCCTCTTGAGGCTGCTGCCTTATACCTAACAACCCACCGGTGGGCACCAGGGGGGAGGGAAGCCTTCAAGGAGGCCTTTGTGGTTTGGTTGAACCTGAGGTCTCAGCAGACAGGTAGCGAGCATCCAGGAGAGCTGTGGCTGCAGTGGTGGCAGAAGCAAATACTTGGGGGTGGGCTTTTGGTAGACCTTGAAAAAGTATATTTGTGTGTGTGAGTCTGTGTCTGTATCTGTGTGTCTGTGTGTTCCCCCATTCCATGTTTGGGGTCAAAAATTGTTCAATTCAGAGATGATAAAATAAAGTTTGATGGTCTAATTCCACAGTTCAGTAGAATTCAGTAAATCTGAAATATATACATAACAAAATGGCTAACTTGATTTACAGGGTCCCTAAGAGTGGAGGAATCAATTGGAAGAGTCACAAGAGCAATGTGTGTGGAGAGGCAGGGTCACAAGGAAACTGAGCATGTGGGAGCAGGGGCAAACAAAGCAACATTTAACCAAAAGGAGAGACATGTTCAGTGTTTCTTCCCCTCTGGGCTGCAACCCTACAAAACTCTTATGTAGCCATTTATTAACCAGGGAAACTGAAATAACAATAAAGAAATGTGATGCAACAGTTTCAGCAGGTTGGATTTGTCTTTTCTTTTTAGAAATTTTAATGTCCTGGACATACTGCCAGCCGGTGTTCAAGATCAATTGGATCACTGAGATTGGTTGTCTTTTTTTTGTGTGACTCCAGTGGAGCCAATAATCTATCTAACTGGACCACTGACATCCTAAAATAAACTATGGAAGTGATCATAACAATTCTGCAGCTCATTTACAAGCATGTCCCCTTCTTGACATCCTTTCAGTATCGGATGGACACAATATTTTTTCTTTTTCTCTTTTTATTTTTCGATAAGTGAGTGGACTACAAAATCATCCTCACTGCATGATGACTTTTGTCTCCCTCTCCGACATTTGGAACAGAAAATAAAAACACATAGTAATAAAACGCATTGGACTCGGGGTGTAAGGTGTCTGTGTGTAGCATTTTTTGTTGGGTGACGGATCAGAAAAACGCATACCAAAAAACCGACTTGGTGCGCAAAATAATGGCTGCGTTTCCCAGATAAGATCGTTCTTCAGGACTGAGCGCAGAAGAAAGGCACAGATAAGACGGAGCGCGATACGAGTGTTTCCCAGATGTGTTCTTAACTCCCTTCTTTGGAGCACCTTAAGATCCAGCCAAAAAAGCTCTTGACAGCATGCAACACACAATGTAAGGCAACTTGACATAATGTAAACATGTTCATTTAATATGACTGCTAATCCAGATGAATGCTTAAAAGAACTGTGATTATGGTTACTGATAATGACAAACTGAGTCCATATTAACAGCTGTCTCCTTTAGCTCAAGAAATTGCATTTTTTAAATGTTTTATTGTGATGTTTTCAATTAGTTTAAGTGTTAATTTAAACTTACACTGAAGGAACGATTCCTGATAAATAAGCTTTGTTGCATTTAAGAGTATCACAATCATATCGATAAATTTGATAATTTGGTCACTATAATCGGGATATCAAATTTTCCATATCGTTACATCTCTAATACAGATAGGCCTAGCTGGTTTATATTATCTGTTACTTTAGCTTCATACATTTAAGTCCCTGTCCCTAGTCTCTCATCCTATTCTGAGTTTTTTCTTTTAAAGAATCATCGTATGTGCATTGGTCACTGGCAGGCAAGAACCGGAGCAACGACCTCTCCCACAGTCACCTTAGCTGGCGGACTTTTCACCAGCATAGCATTACTGGTAAAACAATGGCTAAACATAATTCCTTAATGTGTTACTTCAAAAGAGCAGGAGTCAAGGATGAAGACACGTGCAATTCGAAACATCGAAATGAGAGTTTTGGGTGTTGTTATCATCTCCGCCATGCAGAGTTTGGAAGTAGAGATGGCCACAAATGCAAAATGAAATTTACAAATGCAAAATTGCATTTGTGGCCGACAAATTGATAGAAAGGGGCAAATAAACATTTTGTTGCGTAAATAATAAACGTGGGAACGTAAATACGGCTGGTAAAACTGTTTGTGATGAGCAGGTAACTGTGATACCAGCTGTCGTTCATTGGACCGGAGGTGTGTGCTATTGCACAGCGCTGTGGCGTAGGGCTACCGCACAGCGCTCAGGCGGGACACTCGGCCCAGGCTAAAAGCCTTTTGATAACACACCTGAAAAAAACCAAGGTGAACAAAGGTGAAAGAACTTTTGCCATGACAGGTATTAACTAACTCATTCATGCGAGTGGCTCCAAATCAGCCTTTAGTTCATCCAAAAGCTCCAAAATGACATGACTGATGGATGATATGTCTGAATGATCTTTTCTTCTGTCATTCCAAATATATAAACACCAGTGAAAACTCATTTTCTATATTTACTCTTTAATTATATTATATCAGCCATTGTGTGCAATGCTAACTAACTGTATTTTCTCCTCCCAGTATATTCACCCAAACAGAAATGCCTCATGTGCTTATTTGAAAGGCCCAATCCTTCGTGCACATCATTAGTGGATCAGCTTACACATTTTTATATATTTTTTATATATTTATATTCAGTTTGAACACGTTTTAAACATGCAGACCTTAAGTAGATCAGGCCCATAGTGCAATGAAATGCTCTGTGCTGTAGAGGAAATGCCCTGTCATTTCTGCAGGTGCAAATATATTCTACTCTGAACATGTAATAGACAGGTTTTTGTCTATTGTGTGCAGCCTTTATTGAGCTCTGTTTTAGTTTAGTTTTTAAGTCCTTTTTTCTGGGAAAAGATGGCCCAATTTTGCCCTGGGCCACCAAAAATACAATTTCTGTCTACGACACAGTGGTTGACAATACAACATTAATGGAAAAATATCAGCTGCCAGCTAAGTCCTTCCTAACAATATGAAAAGTAATCTGTGGTTTGCTGCAGCAAAATGAGGACTAGTAATTGTTGGTAATGAT
>OMNW01000656.1:50769-65886 GCA_900303245.1 Selene dorsalis | reverse complement strand
TGCTGTGTCATATATTCTCAGAGGGTATGGCTAATTTGTACAAGACATGGATTACATTTGACACTGAACTGTGAGACTCTGTTGTTTTCCAGCAGCTCAATGATTTCATACCCAGCCTTTAACAGGAGGAGGAGCAGCTGATCCATCTGTAGGAGCATGTTATCACAGCCGACCTCTGTAATGTCTGAATTTATGTATAATTCCATCATACAAAGAGTTGACAAAGCATGTATAAAAAAAACACAATTTACTGCTAATGAGAGTAAAAAGTTTTTAAAAATGTCACCCTCCTCTCTGTGGCGGTAGAGTCCTTACCTGATCACAGTGGGTGTGATCTCAGCACAGAAGAAAATGCTCAGGTTGCTGACTGCGTGGGAAGAAAACATGCCGATGATGGAGAAGGCGATGGAGAAGTTCTTATTCAGCGTACCTGCGCTGTCTGCAGACAAAGCAGGAGACAAGCACATACAGAAATAAGACTGGAGTGGTCAGGGGAAAAATATGTTTGCTTTACAAACTGTTTTTAAGGAGCACATCACATTTGAAATATTATGTCTATTATTGTCTATTGTATATATGTTTTTAATGATGACATTGCAAGCATTTCTTATTTATTTAACACCATGAGAGGAAAACAATGGAACCATTTTTGCTCAAATTTACCAAAATGATAAACAAATTAAGGGTTAATGGAGGCTATTAAGTTTCCAGTCACTCATCTGAAGTTTCATTTCTTGGATCATGTGACTGACAGAAAATAACCTGACCGCCCCTTCATAGCCTGACTGTCATCTGAAAATGAATTTTACAAACTGTTACAGTTTCAGTAGCTGGATTTTATGACATCATCATTATTACTTCCTTAGAAAGTTAGTTTATAACCAGTCTTGGCAAAAAGCTGAAGTTGAAGTGCCAAAACACTACGGTCAAATAAAATGTGTTGGTTTCCCAGTAGTGCTAATAATTATTTTAAAGAGTTACAGAGGAGCGGGCTCGCACATGAACGGCCTACAAAGACCCCCTTCAGGTTTAAATATGGTTTGAATATAAACTATCTTCACTTTATTACTTTTTAAAACGCATAAGACATGTTGAAGATGGCACAGAGAGGATCAGAGGAGGCTGCTCTGTGATCAGCTCTTGTTTCCCACAGGGGGCAGACTAGTGTGAAGAGAATAAAGAGATTGATAAACAGAGGTGAAGGGGGTTGATATTCACAGCTCCATAACAAAGGGGCTCAAACTCATCAACACAAAAGGAACTAAATAAGTGAAAAGCTCGTCATGATTACATCTAGGACTTCATTACAGGCCTCTGCTTGTGCTCGCTTAATGAAATGCTGCAGAAAATCTGAATGTGACACATTTTGTGAAACCTCATCAAGATAATGCAGCAACCCAAGTGATGTGATAAGAGTCGTTGTGGAAGATGGTACAATTCACACTTGGAAAGGTGGACATGGGATAAACAAAACATCAGAAACAGCATTGCGTTGCTGAACAGTTTATCTACCTGACACAGACATTATAAGCAAACACCAGACTTAAGAGTAGAGATGAAGCAACGTTCCTACCTATATTCAGATGGACACTGTACTTCCCCAGCACTAGAGGAGAATGAAAGACATCGTCAGATACATATGACTGAGAGGAGAAAAACACACACAAAACAGTCACATATGTCAAACATTACAAAGAAAAACACGCACACATGTTGCACAAAAGAAAAAAAAAACATCATCAATGGGGTGTCACAAAACAAACAGCTTCGACTGGGAACATGAAACGTGAACATAACCTTGATGTGTTGACTCAGGTTAAACATTAAGTCTCGCTTGTTTGTAACTGAATAAGCCGACATGTGTACTGTTTTGATCATTCAGAGCACTTCTCGGAACACATTGACTAAAACGGCAACTTGTAATCACGTTCGGCCACTCCATTGCAGACAACCAAAAGGTAACTATGTTCTGACATAATCCACTCATAGTGATGAATGTGAGCTTTTACAGCAGGAAGCAGAAGACTTCAAACACGTCGACTGCTGCGCTCAACTGAATCTGTCTGTGACAAAACATGCTTATTTTCTGTACTCAGCAGATTGTCTGACAGATTAATGGAAGATGCTCTTTGTATTTTTTAATATCCTCATTTCTCACTAATCCCATTAAAAGACCAGTGCATTAGTCTTTATCAATATTTTCTGTCTCGCTGGCACCTCGCTGGGATTATTTCACAACTGAAACATTTAAAATTTTTATATCACCACTAAATTTCAATAATTTGAACTGTACACTAAATTGTATTTTACAAGCAATAGTAAAGTTAAACAGAGGAAGTTGTGGTTTTAAGTACAGTTAGACGCTGATCTTTTTCTCAGCCCAGCCAGGATTTGTGATTGTTTTTTTAAAATCTTGTCTCTAAACTGAGCCACTCGCCTGCTGGCACAAGCTTAAAATTGAGCACACAGACATGAGAGTGGTATTGATCTCCTCGTATAACTTTCAGTAAGAAAGCAAGGATGTCCATTTCCCAAAATGCCGAGCTGTTTCTTTAATGCAAACGAGGATACTTTGAGAATTGGGAGAATTCTGTTTCTTCGATTTCTTCTTGCTCTTAAAATATTAATAATAAACTCCTCAAGCTGCATCACAGTGGTATCGCTCAGTGTTAATTCATCATGTACTCACAGTTGAGCAGACCCAGCTGTAGCAGCGATGCTAGGGCAGTGATGATCATGAACATTAGAAGGCCGCCCCGCCGCCCCATCAAACCAACCGCTGGGCACAGCGCCATGCAGGACGCCACCGCAATGCCCGCCATGGTGTAATAATCTGCATAGAAGTTATGGAACATGGTGGTTTCCTGGGCCTCGGGGTCCATCATGCTGCGAGCAAAGCAGTGGTGGATCCCATAGCCCGTTAGCCTGCATACACAACACACAGACAGAGGGAAAAGTAATGAGGTAAAAACAAAGACTGCGGTGGTTATATCAAGGGATACTAGACAGAGGATGTTGGAGAAAGGCAATGAGGAAAAAGAGAAAAATTAAGTGCACAAAGGGAGAAGATAATAAGAACAGAGGAAACAGACACAAACAAATGTAAAAGTTGAGGAGGCTGGGTGGAGAGAGAATATTATGTTTGCTCATCTCAGAAAACTGCACAGATGTAAACACTGGCTTATTGACACGAAAAGCATACACAAGCTCTCTCACACATACACACACACACACAGACAGAAAAAAACACAAGCAAACACTCACACCCTTTTCCAGGCTGTCTAATGTTTCCTAAGGACACAGCTCATGTAAAATTTATGCTGACTTGGGGAGTCAGGGACACTGGGTCTGCCTAACTACGGCTGAGGTCTCAGATGGAGAGAAGAGGAGAGATCCCACTGGAGATGAAAAGAGAGAGCAGCAAGGACAAAAGCATTGAGGTCCACTGATCAATGTTGTATCGAGCCTCCAGGTTAATAGTGGCTTTTTAACTGTACAAAATGGCGTGCCTGACTGGCATTGCCTCGCCCTACACACACACACACACACACATAACAAACATGCACACACATGTTTCCTGTCTGTTTTTCCGACCTTCCCACATGACATTCCCCCACTTGTCACACAACTGTCCAAACACTTTTGTAGGTACTGACACATGAGGCAAACACTTACGAGTTGACGCAGAGCACGACAATATTCTTCCACAGGTTTCTGGTCCCGACCATTTTCACAATGCACGTCTTCTTGGGTTTCTTCTGAAGTGCTCTCTGCAGTTCTGGAAACAAACAAACTGATTAATCTTAGAACTGGGTCTATATGTGACTTTTGTGACAGATATGAATAGACAAGTTACTTATTTCTATTGTTGACTCCAGCGAAGCAAAGAATGATCATATTGAAAAGTTTAAAGAGTTAATATCTGTCTAGGTCTCTGCTAGCTTTACTACAGATAATTAAAGGTGAACATATTGCTCTTTCCCACAATATATAATCTATGTTTGTTAACTCTGGTTAATAAAATATATATAATATTTATTTTAAATATTTATTACATTATTGTAGTATGTGTACCAAAACTATAAAATTGTAATATTCCAGCTTAGTTGAAGAAGAACTGTTACAATATCTACTGAGACAGGATATTTATAGTGTGTGAGACAATAAAAACAACGGCAAACACAAGATGACATGAATTCTGAGCAACAGACTTCACAGGAAATTATCCCAATATAGTTTTAAATAGAAATTAAAATAAGACCACAAATATATATTACACATTTATTGAGAGTTTATTATAAAATGCTGCCTCTAAAAACATATGTCACTTTATTTGCTTCAGCATATATACAGTATTAGTGATAAATTAAATGCACGACAACAAAAACATATGAAATAATATCCCTATGAGACGTTCCACTCTCTGTTTCCATGTCTACTGATTGTCTAGAGCATTTCCAATATATCTGTAACAAATAAATAATACATGATATGAGCTAATATAGTATCCTGCTGATACAGTGCTGGCTGAGCCAGCGAGTAGTTAATATGATGTCAGACTGAGTTTTAAGATGAAAGTTTGACACCACTCTGGGTCTCCCAACCAGTCAAACAGGGACGCCCCTGATTTACTGCAACCACAGGAATATGTATTTTTAATGAACATGTTTCATCCCACAGCATTCCTCTGCTACTAATGCTATTATTGTGAGACAGGTATGACAATGCTCACAGGGGAACAGGAACAGCTCCTGACATGGCCACACCCATCTGAGCCATCAGTGATATGTGACACCGCACGCGGTGGTTGTTTTGGTATCGGAGCGCAGGTTGCCACAGAAACACACCTCTGCTTTGCCGTACTGCTCTGCTCATGTTGACTCAGGCATGTGACGGCATTCCACACCACCGCCTCAAGGTTATCTCCGACTGTACGGCTCAAGCTTTCCAGTGATCCCCTGGCCAAGCCACAAACCTCTGAGTAAGACAAACCCAACTGAGATCTATGCAAATTACTCTGGTTGCTTCCTTAAAATGATCTAATGAATAGTTACACATGTGTGAAAACATTCCTCAGCTCTTCCTCTAGGGCAACAGCAAGTACAGTCGGTGCCCAGCATTATATTTAGAGCTCAGCACTGAAGACAAAAAGTAGGAAATATTACCATAAGGGCTGGGGACAGCCAGTTACTATAAAAACAAGATAGGATAAGTTAATGTCTAAGGCAATGTACTCTTCTCAAATGCTGCATCAGCACACAGTCTCTGAGTTCTGAAAAAGTGCAGTCAATTTCACACTGAGTGGTTTCTCTTTAAGCCTTTTTTTGGCAGTGGAACAGTTTTTTTTTTCCAAAACGTATTGATAATCACAGAAAAGCAAGAGCAGGTAAAAAAAAAACTGAAAAAGATCATACAACACACTGAAGCACCGTTGAAGCGTGAATACAAACGCAAAGTTCTGTAACATTCGACAACAGCACAGCTCCTCCTCCCTGCTCTTTGCCCCTGACAGGTCGTCTGAACGCAGCCATTAACAGTTAACCCCACGGGTCAAAGTGCGTGACCTGCGTCCATCTGCTGTCTGCACACCGCCATGTCAGCCCTCATGTCCACCCATCCAGGCTATAATGAAATTAATGAATGTTCTAGAGTGTCATAATGTAATGCTCAACACCCACTGCTACCTCTGGGGTGGCATGTTACTATGGTAACAAGACAGGAATTACATATAACCTTGTCAATCCTGCTTATTTAGGGAAGCACAGATGGGGACGCTACTAAATATCCTGCCCTACAAAAAATAAAGACAAAAATGCAACAAATATATAAAGACACAATCACTAGTTAAATAAAAATGTATTTACAAATGCATATAGGCCTAGTAATCACAAGGAGTAAAAAGCAGCCTTTCACTGCTTATTTCTTCAAACTTAACATCAGTGTATACATTACCTGTGAGGATATTATCCGTGTCAAGTTCCATGTTCACTCGGTTTTTCTGTGCTATGTGTCCCATGATCCACTTGGAGCGGCAGTACTGCTGAGTGGCCAGCAACCAACGCAGTGACTCAGGGAAGATCCTGTCAGAAAAGACGGGGGACGTCCTTGTAAATAAGGATTAATGGAAAATGAGCCAGAATGAAATAAAGACCACTTGAAATCTCACTTTGTCAGTGTTAACGTCCTAAAATCTTACTTTTGTTGCCTGGCACACCATTTCAATACCTTGCTATTTAAATGCACACAAGAGCAAACATTATACATTGCACTCTGAACAGGAAATAAGCTCTGATTTCATTTGCAACACTCCATTATCTGCTAGTAGTATGGGGTTGTGTTGTGCACATTCCTCTCAGTGGTAAGGTTTCTCCTTGCGTGACATTTTGATTTCCAGACAGTCGTTAAAAACAATGCCTTATCTCTCTGCTGGCTGAGTTTCTCTGGAACAGGTGTCTATGACATAAAAGTGCTGGTTTCGCAATCTTGCACCATTGTGGTTTGTGACTGTTTCCACAAATCAGCAATAAACTTGGATCGCACAGTGTTGACTTATTTAGCCCAATCAGCTATGATATTTGCAGAGTCAGAGACTTCATCAGCATTGAGTCCAATTTGTGCTAATAAAGGCTGTCCACTTAAATCAACACAGTCGAGGTAGGTCCACTTGTGATGGCTTGACACAGGCCTGCTGATGTATTCGTGTGACTAACACAAGTGCAGAAAAACTGTTGCCAATAAAAGCTTGCCCTGCACTTTACAGGTCAAGTTCACTGTAAGATATCCAGTGATTTCTGTGAGAAATATTAATGACACAACCTGCTTCATGCCCTTGAATCCTGTTGATGTTTTTCTTCCAACCAGTAGGGCTATAATTGAACCACAGCAGACAACAAACAGTTACAACCCTTAGCTACCTCCATATGCAGTGGCAAGATAAAGTTTATAAACCCTTTGGATTGGCCTAGTTTTCTGCATTAATTGGCCATAAAAGGTGGTGTGATCGTGCAAGTGCAGACAAATGCAATATGTTTAAGCTAATATCACATTGCAGCTACAGTCCTTTGTGTGTTTACTGAACACACCCATTAAAAATTCCCAGTGCAGGTGGAGAAAGTAAGTGAACCTTTGGATCTAATTGGCGGCCATACCCGCTTTGACAACAATAACCTCAAACAAACACTTCCAGCAGCTGCTGAGAGGAATTTCGGACCTTTCTTCCTGCAGACCTGCTTGACGGTGAGCTGTCGTTGAGCACAGGCAAAACTCCATATCATGACACTTGCTCATTCAAGCTTCACCTACAGAATAATGACGGTATACAATAGTGTTTCTACACCAAACAAAGTTCTTCCCAAACAATTCAAACTTTTGTTTCATCAGTCCACAAATCATTTTCCGAGTGGCACTGAAGGTGTTTTCCAGGCATCAGCTACTTCCTTTGTTATATCCTGCCATCGATACGTGTTCCATGAAACCATCCTCCATGATTTGTGTATGGCAGGGTCATAGGCACAAATGTTAACCAGCTCCATTGATTACTTCAAGACTTTAGCTGTTTGTACCTCATCAATCATTCTGCTTTGTGCCTGTTGACTAATCTTAGCTGGTTCTTTACAGCAGTACAGCAGTTTGTCAGACTGTGGACTGCTGAATATCTAAACTTTGAGAGCTCTTTTTTGGGACTCCTGGTTCACATCAGCAGATGCTTTTTGTGAATTCCATACTTAATGTGTGTTTTATAAGTGGAAGTAGCTCTGACCCACACCTCCAATCTTGTTTCACCGACTGGATCTGAGGACACCTAAAAAAGAATCACTCATTCATCAGTATAACAGTGACTAATGTCTATGACTGTGCCCAAGGCATCTGACTCCTGCACTGTAACATCCCACACTGTGGAAAATCCCCATCAAGACCCCATCGGGTCTGTTCTGTGTCTCATACTGATTAGAGAGCTGTATATCACCATTATTGAAGTTTAATCCGTTTTGGGCTTTGGAGTACTTTTGATTGTTTCTGAGTGGAACCCCACTTTGTTCTTCAGGTACACCATGGAAGAAAGCTAAGGTCTTAAAATCTAGATGATCTAAAATCTATATTCCTGGATTTCTTCTGCTGACTAACAGCAGTGCTGTGGAGCACTGTGCTTGGTGGAAGAATAAATGGAGGCGAATACATGAGTATTTATCGCCTGAGCTTCAGTAGAAGGGACTGCAGTCACAGTAGAGGTCACTGCAAATGAGTTAACAAAAGACGTTACATTTAATTCAGCTGGGAACCCGTTGCTGGAAAGTGTCCTTGGAGGCAAAGCTTTCTCCACCTCCTTGTTGATAACATTTCACCATGTGTGAGAGCATCTCTGTCTTAACAAGGTTTTAAACAATGAATACTAAAAGTGTAGATTTTTACTGCAGGTGAAGAGTCTCGTGTAGGATTTAAAAACACCTTTTTAAGGGTTAAGATTTTAAACAAGACGAGTCTGGGTCACGGTGCAGCAGGTGCTCGAGTCTTTTCCTTACCAGATGTAGGACAGCATCAGCAGCAGGGGGCAGATGATAACAGCTTGAAGTACCTGCCAGTCACCACAGAGGTAGGCCACCCCAGGCATCAGCAGCTGACCACCCAACACCACGAAGTTGGCCACCATGGTCATGGAAAAGCGCCACCCTGGCAGGCACAGCTCGATCCCTGACAGGTGGAACAAAGACAGAGAGAGGATGTGTGTTAATTCATTTTTCTGCAAGGGACAAAGACACACAATGGGCACCTATGACAACGGGGCAAATGCCGCATTTCCAAGATTTCCTGTCAATACAATACCAGGAATAATTACATGAACAGAACACTGGATCCAAACCCTAATGTGATTTGGCCTTGTGCTGGTAGAAACAGGCCAGAACATGGCTCTTCAAGACAACGACGGTGATGGTCTCATGATGTGAGATTTGTGTTGCTCTGCTGCAACACAGACATAATTCTGTGGCCATCAAACAGTATGACTAATATAGTATTGATACTGTGACTTTTGATACAGAGAAAACATATTACTACGAATTTACATTTGTTTTGACTAAGCAAGTGCAGGAGCCAGAAGACATTTTATAGACCAAGTAATAAATTTATTGGTAAGATAAAAAAAATCAATATGCCATAAGGTCAGAAATACAGGTGACTATTAGAGCTACAGTTTATACCAAAGGGTGAAATAAAGGCAATAAATGACCATGTACAGTTGTTGTTCAGAGACAGTAGGCTGCTGTGAGAGTGAACGAACCAGAAAGAGGTTCCTTGTACTCATTTCTCCTCTATCAGAATGGCACTGATTCATTCACCCAGTCATTAGCATGCACACCACACTGGCAGCCAGCAACCACAGACAGTCCATCCCTTTAGTTACTGCAGTGTAGAGGAGGGCTTCGCATCAAACCATACAGAGTGGGCACGACCGTGATGCCGCTGTTCTCGCCCTGTCCGAATCTTTTGTCCTGCTTCATTCATCCCTTTTTGTTATATATCACAATTTCTTTTCTTTTTTTTTCCCCTAATGGGTCTTTTCTGTTTCCCTGGAATGTGAACAGTCTCCAGATGGGCCTTTCAAGGTGACAGGGCCAGCATAATACAGTGGGTGTCGGCGGCCCTGCTTCATTCCAGTGGAAAAGACCGGAATTTCAATTAGGACTTGCCCCCTTCTGAGGACATGAATAATGCTCTCTGTTCACAGACACTATCGCAGCTGGAATGACAGAGCCAATGAGTGGAGAGCAGGGCGATGGGTGCAAGACCTGCTGAGTTTGAACCAACTAACCTCCAGACTCCTTCTCTGTGTGCCGCTGGGAGAAAAGTGACGGTTCACTGGGTATGGACTACATAGGATTTGAATTCTTCAGTTATGAACAAGGCGTCATGTGCACTGAACAGCCCACTGCACTGTGACGGGGAAAGGGACATCCCGTGGTGAGCTATGTTGTCGCACAGTAAGACATACTCCTCTAGCTGTACAAACTGTATTATCATGGCCATGAAAGTGTATCTATGAAATACAGCACATTTTCTATGCTGAACTTCAGTACAAAGTACAAGAGACTGCAGGAGGGAAAGGAGGTCTGAGCACCTTACTCCCGGTGACCCTAATCCTCCACAACCCACTAAATCAGCACTCCCACAACGCTCTGCTGCAGCCTGTGTCCTACTGACATAGAGTAAATCTACAAATTGCTAATCTGATGTCACATAACAAAAGATGTTGACCAAGGGTCCCTGGGGTGACAAAACAAATGGGATATACAACAATCTCTTGAGGAATATACACATTTTAATGCATCTCGTATATATACAGTGGATGTGGAAATGACATCATCAACATCATCAAGCCAGTAGCCAATTAATAGTAATGATAATCCCTTAAGAGGCTTTGTCTGGTTTGCTGACTTTGGCAGAACAAGAATATGAATCACACTCTCTGGTACATGCCACAGTCGCTCAGTAGCTTCCCTGTCAAGTACATAGCTCAGTCAAGGAGAACCATTGTTTCACAACAGAGGGATTGGTTGGCCGCTAAAGGCACTCAGCGTAGCCACGCCCTTTGCCCGCAGGCTAATGTCAAGACATTTACTGGTCCCATGAGGTGGTTATAGCTTCTTGCCACAATTTCTATGTGCAACGTAAATGGGAAGAAGACTGGTTTGCTTGCCATGTTTAAATTTTGTGATTCATTTTTAGTAGTGCCTTCAGTGCCTGAAGCTACAGGCCATTGTGTCACGGATAAAAGTAAACAACGTAGTTGCGTTACAATTACCATGGTGCAGGCATATACCTTCAATTACCTGTGATAAGGCTAACTGCTCTGAGCGACTATGAATGTGACGCCACACACACATAACCCCAGGATATAGCAGACGAATCACATTATTTTCAATACTCATCAAAATAATGACCCTTTGTTCCTTCCATGGAAGAATCTGTCACTGCTATGCTTCACCACAAGCCACTTCCACATAAAAATGTATTTAGTAAGATCACACACCAGGGTTCATGTTGATGTGGGCAGACTGTATGGGCCCTATCCTGACCTTCAGTGCACAGTTTAAGCTCCACATATTCACAAATGGAAAATGCTTGATGAGACCAAACTCAATTTCCAGCATGTGCAAAGCTGCTGATGAGTTCTTGGAGTGCTTCCTCTTGAGTGATGGGGCAGTGAAGCCCTGTCAGCAAACAGCACCCTGATTAGGAACCAGTGAACCTTGGTCTTTCCCTGGACTTATAGTAGATCGAAGAGTTTGGTCAAATTGCATCATCAGTGGAACATAGAGATCCCATAGGAGGAGAAATCAAACAGTGTGGAGGTGAGTGCTTGGCCCCGGGGAAGCCTCGGAGAAGAGTTCACTTTGTTTCTTAAGGTGCCCTTCACAGTTCAAGAGAATATACAGAAGAACACTTGATGGGACATGACTGGGTCAAAGGCCTTTGTTTGGTCAGGTAAAAAGCTGCTCTGCTCATGACGCACAGAGAGGATCCTACTGATGTTGCATTATTGAGAATCTGGGCACATATGAGCAAAAACAAACTGCAGTTTATTTACAGTCTCTCTGGCAGATAACCTCCAAAGAGGGCTCAGAAGCATTTTCCTCTCTCTTTGTTTATATATAGGGTTAGCACACAAATATCCTGAGGTACCCGCCCTCTTCTTCCAAGCAATGAAAAGGGGCTATTGACTAAGAATAAGGTCATACTCATTGATTAGTCCCTTATCTGGGGCTGCAAGAATGCCAGCTAGCCCCGAGTAGCCACAGGCACTTTCCTTTGATCTATGTGAACTGAAATTCTCAGCAATCAAGTAAAACACAAGCAAGAGAGTATTTCTTTAGTAATTTTTGTGTGTTTGTTTAAACACTGGGGATGATGGGCACAAAACCAAGCCATCAGCCTTCACAGGAAATGGGAAGAAGGTAACTGATGAACAGCTTACACTCACAAATTTTACACTAAGCTCAGAATTTCCTCAACACACCAGATTCAACAGAAGAAGATCTGACACAGCAACAATTTGTTTCCGTTTTACATCCAACAAGACAGAGCAAAGGTTGACCATGCTGATTTGGCCAATCACTGGACTTCACTCAGGAATTTGCAGTGCGAGATAGCTTGAGGTTATGTCATACAAGGTCTTTTACAAACCTCGCGTGGCAAAGGGTTGAAAATGGGAACCTGCACCTGGAAGACGACCAGGGGACCATCCAGTCTAAAATATAGACCAGGCAAAAAGAAAGAAAGAAAAGTAGAGCCAGGATACACATGTAGCCAAATATTAGAGGGGGAAGTCTGCCAAGCAACCAAAAATGCAAGCTCTGCACAAGAGAGACCTTTAACCCTACTCAGAGAGAAAAAAAAACTGAGTCTGCACCTTAACCCATTTATCAGCAGACAGCTTGAGCTGCTTAAGGGAAAGCATGAGGACAGTTCAACCTGTGTATCATAGAAATACCACTCTTTGGCTGAGAAGCATTTGCACTCGATGTCACACCCTGCCTCTCTATGCATTTCATCATCTCTTTCAAACCATTCTTAACCTGCAGAATGAAGAGGTCCGTCTGATGGCAGGACAATATCTCTGCAGTGGTGGTGAGGCAGACCTGGCTGCCATCCTCAGGGAGGCAGAGGCATATGGTGGGAATGAAAAGCTTCTCTCTTCAGAGTCCAGATCTGGCACACGTTACTCAGGTCAGGCCCAACTGAGTGATATCCATAAATGGCATACACTTAAAACAGAAAGTAAAGGCAGGTGAGAGTGATGAGAGGGACAGACGGAGAATGCTGCCTGTCAGACCGTACTGGTAAACATGAGTCCAAAGGAGACCCAAAGGGAGTCCATTTGTACAGACAAACACACAGAGCTTCCATTTTTCTGTCCTGCCCTGTTATGCCTCATGTGTGTGCAGAGAGATTAATGGCTGGTTGGTACAGTGGGACGTCACAGAGAGGAAGCACCTCATGGTACCTCATGCAACACGTGTGTGTCACATGACCAAACGTTTGGCTTTGCATACTGCAAGATAAAGGTCCTTTCAAAAGCCTTTTCTCTGTTTTCACACACACACACACACACACACATCCTGCTTTATACTCACTTTATCTGCATACACCACAGCACTTATTTCTTGCTACCGCACTGCTGCGTGCTTTTAGCCGTTTTATTTCCTCCACCTCCTTGGCATTCTCTTGCATTGCTATTTAGATTTACATGAATTTTAAATGTTTCTTTTAATGTGTTAATGTTCCAATAAATGCTGTGCATCTCATGCGGCGCCAGAGGGGTTGTAAGCTGACGGACAGTCCGTGTCGAGCTTGACTGAATTCAATCTGAAGCATCACATGAGCACAGAGGAGCGAAACTGCCAAACTAAATGTTAATATTGTTGCAGCAGGCGGTAAAAGCCTCAGAGGTAATAACTAACTCACTAACACTAAGGGCAGTCACATTACAACTTAAACACACTTAGACACAAACTGTTACGGAGAAGTAGAGCAGAGTGCTTAATGTCATTCATTTCACGTGTTTCCTTCCGCTGTGTGTATAGTAAAATGTAGTCGTCTGTTTGTGTTTAGACACTGGATCACTACCCATACCCGTCCAGTTCATGTACAAAAGGAGCGACAGTAAACACTACCAAAACAATCAATACACTGTGAGTCCTGTCTGCGCATGTCAGGAGCAAAATTACTTCCCCCCACACCCCCCACCCCACACACACACAGTGAGGCTACACTTGCTCACATTGGACCATCAAACATTTATGGATTTGTTTTAAATGTGACACATTTATCTCACACTCACTCATCTTTCCCTTCCATCTGCTTTTGTTACATCCTCTCTCTGAGACACAATAAAAAAATTCCATCATCTGGAATTATTAACTAAACAAAATCCAAGTTGCTTATAATGGATGTAATTAGCCACAACTCAAAGCCACAGGGCCAATTGATCTCGGAAAACAAAGTTATTTCAGTGCAGGATGTGGTGTCATTATTATCATTTTGTGGTGCATAGTAAAGTGTGGTTCTCTAAATCAATCTTAAATTGACATTGATACTATATTTTCTGACTATTAAATGAATTGTTTGACCTGTTGTGGGCTTTGCCTTCATTTGTCAGAAAAGACTGACTGGGAATGTTGTTGATACTTTGTAAGCACTGAGCAGTAATAGACCACCTCATTAAAATAAACAAGTATAGTAAGGCAATAACTTGACTTGGCCCTTTTCCCAAAGCAGTAGCAAGAGTTTGTGCGACAACATCCACCATTAAAAATAACTTTTGCCTTCTAGATCATCACGCACAGAGCAGTCATGAGCATGTGTGTCAAAGGTTACTGACAGAAAAGTCATGAAGCTCTTTATGATGCATGACCCGACAGAATCATGCGCTCTGTCTGTTGTCCTACGGTTTCTCCCTGCTTCTCTCTCTCTGTATGTCTACTGTATCTCTCTCTATAAGGCTTCTCTCTCTCTCTCTTGCTCACTCTCTCACTCACACACACACACACACAGCTGTGGCTTGTATAGACATGTTGCCTCTGAGTCAGACATGGAAAGTCAGCATCAACTTAAGAGGAGTGTAGAGACATTTGTTCTTCTCTGTACAGCAATTACATGTATCCCTCAAAGTAAATATCCTACAGCTTCAGCGCTGCTTTTAGGAGCTGGGAGGTGTGAAAAAAAACAAAAAAAACACAAAGCCAATACATAGGCCTATCCATACATGCACACAATTAAGGTTAAATCATTTTAAACCTCATTTAACCTGCATAACCTTTACAATTTTATATGATATGTGCACCTTTTCCAGTGTAATGATGCTGCAAAACTGATATTTAGTGTAAATAAATAATTCAGGTGGGAAAAAGAAGTAATTTATGTCTTAGAAAAGCAACAGATTTTAGCCCCAAAGAGCTGATGTGAATGCATGATAGAACCTGTGTAAACAAAGAGCAAGCTCTGGCCCACTGCCCCAGAACACAATCGCCTCATCTCAAGCTGATCAAAAATTCTCACACAAACACCCAGCACAGCCAGCTAGCATGACTCAGCTCGCTTATGTGCAGTATGCGTTTGTCTATG